>CAJHQP010001574.1:0-110467 GCA_905132765.1 Moricandia arvensis
TGTTTACTATTATGACTGTTTGCTATTGTAACATGATTTTTGAGTGTCTAATAGTGCTAACAAAAAGAGAAATGATCAGATTATGGAGATTTTAGACACTTTTTACAATTACTTGCAGACGTGTTCATGCTGTCCGCCGAGCATCGATGGATACCCCTTGGGTACCGTCGATCGATGGCGACTATGGCAGAGAGGTATGAGTTCTTAAATTCTAATTACTAACTAATTCCATTCCAACTTATTTCATCCCACAATCTCAGACTGTTTTAACACTGAGACAGTGTTATTTATGTCTTAGGGAGGTAGTTACTAACACCAAACTTTAGTTTTGATATTTGATTTCTTACTAACAATTTTCAAAAGAATTTTTATTGAATTAAGAAGGGGACTATGATCAAGATTTATTATAGACTAACCACAGTTTAGTACCATTCTTAGATCGACGTTGTTTGCAGAGATTAATAGAGATACCAAAGTGGATCATCCTGCCGCTATATCACACTTGCTTAGAAAGTTTGAAAGAACCGAAGCTGATTTCCAACACTAATCATGACATTATTTGCTTGCTTTGGGGCTTGGTATACACTAGATCGGATTCCTGCAACAAGTCTGTAGGTACAAGTCATTGCACCTCTGGTTCCCTTCTCTCTCTCTCTTCAGCATCTACCTAAAATCTTAAAAGATTGAGATGATTTACCGAGATGCAGAGGGGTAGGTACATTACCGATGACCCCACTATTCTAATTCGGAGGAATGATCACACATTGTTGGAAGCGAGGGGTAAGTATATTACCGATGACCCCACTATTCGCCTCCATCTTTGCCTAAAAAGCAAAAGTTAAAATAAAAAGTTCACTATAAAAAATCGAAAATAAGATGGCAAAATGGACTGTATAAGCATCATTATCCATTAAGTTTGAGATCCAAAAAGATTCAGAGAAGAGAGAAAAGAAGGAAGAATGGGATCAAAGAAGACTTTGTGCTTGGTTGTCCAGAATTGTAGGGATAAGAGTCCATGTGTCTTTTGATCGATACTCCCAGGGTAAAGCATGCACTTTTATTTTATGGAAAGAAATGAATTCAGTAGAGTGGTGAGTCAGACTAGTATTTGCTAAGTTGTTGGTAGAATGAATTTGGTTGCTATACTAGGATATGGTATATAAAGTTTCTTTTTGATTAACTTGATAAGATGTGATTGTAACAAAATAGGGTGATAGTTATACTTAAACATTTTGTGAGTCTCCGCTTTTTAAAACCTCTTTCACAGGTTGTGTTTGCTTGAGGATATGCAAAAGGTTAAGTTTGGGGGAGTTGATAGGGCATGTTATTTACCACTATTGTGCCATGATATCAGCCCTATTTAGAGACTATTATATGTGTATGGAGTATGTATTAGAGTATTTTCAGGTTCAAGTACGTTCTGGAGAACTTTGGTGATTTTGGAGCTTTTAGAAAATGCAGAACTATGCAGAAGCATCAGATGTTTAGCTATGAATGAGCACCTTACCACGGTGCGATTGATATGATATTTTTTAAAGAGATGGAGATTTGAGTTAGCTTTCAAATTTCACCGGTTTGAGGACAGTCAGGATCCTACAGCCAAAGTTATGTTCGTTTTACTGGAGAGTGGTATGTCTGCCTTGCGAGCGGAAGCTGTCGAGAAGATGAAGGACTGTCGATCGACGACACAGCCTTTTTGTTGATCGATGGTGATTCCAGAAGATAGGCACGACTTGTTTCGAGACCAACTGAAGCCCAGAAGTTTCCACAAAGTACCAAAATACCCATGGACGTATTTTGACCTATTTTATGTTCTGTTAAGCCGTTGTTGACGGCAATGTTTTACTTGTAATAAGAGAAGAGCTTAGGATTGGATAGAGAGATCTGAACACCTCTACAGAAAAGATCTTGAACTCCCTTTATCTCTTATCTTATTATTCTATGCAATTCATTCAGTTATTTGTTATGTTTCTCATAATCATGTCTGAGTAGTTTGCTTTTAGATTTAGGGTTCTTCAAAGTTGGCTGTGAATTGTTAATCACATAGAATTGTTAGGGTAATCATCTAGTTCTTTTTTTAAGTTTTTCTTAATGCTGATTTGAATTTGAACACTTTAACCCTAGATTATAGGAATTATTAGCGCAAACAAGAGCTTGGCTATAACCCTTAAACTTATCTTAAACAGTCTAAAACCCTAGTAACAAACGAGAGTTGAATTAGGAGTTTGGAGAACATATCAAACATAAAAATCATATCTGTTTAGAAGTAGCATCGATCGACAACACATAGTGTCTATTGATCGATACTCAGTTGAGATTCACGAGAGTGATCTCCTAAACCCTAGAGTTTGAGTTCGAGACAGTACTTAATAAAAACTTTTAGCAATCTATTAATCTACATAATTAAGCTTAGCTAAGAATTTCCCCTAAGTTTATTCTTTCCCATAAGTCTTTACAAACCAATCAATCAATCCTTGAATCATTGCTTAATAAATCATTGTTATCGTCTAGCTTTAATTCGAAAACAAATCGTCAATTGTGCATTCCTAGAGTCTCTGTGGATTTGATCCCTAAGTACTACACTGAACCTCTTACTTGAGAGAGTAAATTGGGAAATAGGGTTAATTTGAAAGTGAAATAAAACCCCACATCACAAGCCCTTGGAGCTTGTTTGAGTCCATATATGGCTTTGCGTAGCTTACAAACTGCTTTGGGATTGTCCTTATCCACAAACCCTGGAGGCTGAGCGATAAAAACCTTTTCCCAAGATGCCCTTCAAGAAACGCGGTGCTGACGTCTAATTTGCGTAATGGCTAGTCTCTATGAGTGGTTGTGCTTAGAACAATCCTGATCGTAGATGGTTTGAAAACTGGGATAAAGGTGTCATGAAAGTCGATACCCGATCTTTGTGTGAAACCTTTGGCTACCAAGCGATTCTTGTACCTCTCTATGAAGCCATCTGGTCTACGTTTTATTATGAAGATTCATCAACATCCAACAACATTGGCAGAATTAGTAGCATCAGTAAGATCCCATGTTCTTTCTTTGAGATGAGAGTCCATCTCTTCACTCATTGCTTTCCTCCAGTATGGCGATTTGAGAGCTTCTGCAACAGAGGTGGGAATAGCTGTCAGAGTAATGTCCACATGGGTATGAAGATTTGATTTTTGGACTGGTTTCCGCTGTCTCGTGCTTGTTCTTGTAGGAGCAGAAAGATAGTTTGTGACTGCAGGAACATGAGGTATGACCGTAGAAGGGACTGGTTCTGGTTGTGTGGTTGTTTCCCTATGTTGAGTAACTGGTTCCAGAGAGACTGTTGTGTGCGATGCGCTTGGTGTAGAGATTGTTGTTGATGAGGGAGCTGAAACTTCAGGTGGTATCGATACCTGCAAGTTAAAGACATGACTAATAACAGAAACAAGAGCGTTAAAAGGAGATTGCAACTCAGAGTCATCGACTTGAGAAATCACAGGGGATGAAGTGTAGAATGGAAACACTGATTCATGGAAGATATCATGACGAGAGGTATAAATTCGGCCTTGGGTCAGTGAGTATCCTAAGAAAATGCAATGTTTTGATCTATCATCAAATTTGTGAGAAGCATAAGGTTTGAGCCATGGAAAACATAAACAACCAAAGATACGAGGCTTAAGGAAATTTGGTGAATGACCATGCAACTTCTCAAAAGGTGTTTGAATCTCTAAGTTTTGGGTAGGCATTTTGTTTATTAGATAAACAGCAGCTACTAAAGCATAAGACAAGTACCCTTTAGGAATCGATGCATGAGTCATGAGGGAAAGACCTGTTTCGACAATGTGTCTATGACGCCGTTCAGAAATACCGTTATGCTCAGGTGTATGTGGCGGACTTGTCATATGTAATATGTCATGTGATGAAAGGAATGCAGCAATACCTATGTATTCACCCTTATTGTCAGAGTATACTGTTCTTAGCTTATGTTGAAATCGATTTTCAACCAAACTTTTGAACTTGGTGAATACGGCATAAACCTGAGATTTATGTTTTAAAGAATAAATCCATGTATATCTAGTGTAATGATATACAAAAATCACATAATTTTTGAAACATCAATCGAAACTACCGGAGAAGTCCACACATCAGAGAAAACAACATTTAAAGGATGAGACGATTTTAAAGTTAGAAGATGAAAATGACAACTTTTGCATTTTATTAATTGAGCAAGCAGAGCAAGGTTTAGCTAACAAGGCATTGGAAACAATAGGTAACTGAAACTTCGAAATAACTTTTGGAGAATCGGTAAAGCCGGATGACCTAATCGAGAATGCCAATCAATAGGAGTGTTTCAGTAGAGAAGCAAAAGCAAGAGAAGGTGAAAATGAGCTGAGAGTTTTTGGCTATACATAGGTACCATGTTTAGGTGTTCCTTGCACACGAATAACCCCCGTTTTTAAATCTCTCACCTTGAAATACGTGGGAGTAAAGATAAAAGCAGCATCATTAGCTTTACAAAGTTGAAAAGCTGATATCAGATTTTTATCTAGAGAAGGAACACACAAAATATTATTTATGGAAAAGGGTTTAGTATAAGAGGGAAGAGTGGTAGAACCAAAGTGCGATATATGCAAAGCAGAGCCATCGCCTTAGAGAACATCATCACCATGATAAAGCGTGTGCATCAAAAGATTATCCAAGTCAGAGGTCATATGGTGGGATGCTCCAGAGTCAAGAAGCCAAGTTGAAGAGTCCGACATTAAGGATGGATTGGCGCGAGGCTGCCATGACTGATGCGGCTGGTGTTGTTGCTGCCGTCTTTGAGAAGTCGAGTGTGAAGGTGGCCACTGTGAATTAGAGCCATTTCCTTGACTATGCGATTCTCAGGACAGTATTTTTCACTGTGTCCCTGTGTGCCGCAAGCTTGACAACGACCAAGGTATGGCTACGAGAAGCGATTGTTGTTCTGATGGTTGTTGTTATGCGGAGTTCCTTGTGTTAACCGGTTCTTTTGGTGGTTTGGAGTGCGAGAATTGTAGCATGGATGACTTTCTTCTGCATGTGCCAAAATCAGAGCTGCAGCTGGTGATTATGTGCACGCGATCATCGCCTCTCTATTGAGTAACCTTTCAAAAAGCTCATTGAATGAGATGGTCTTGTCACGCCCATTGACTGCACCAATTTCTGGCTTTTACTCTTCACTGAGACCTCCCAAGACGTTTTCAGTAAGGTCTTCTGGATCCATCGGTTTGCCAAGGAGCGCTAGTTCATCGGATTTGGACTTGATTCCACGCATGTACTCACTTATCGTTTTCGTACCTTTTGAGAATTTGTTGATCTGGGTTTTGATTTGACGGATGTGTCCACGAGTAGGATTCCCAAACGTTTCAGCAAGTGTATCCCATACTTGTTTCATTGTATTGGCCGTTGAGACGATAGTTTGGAGTGGTAACGAGATTACACCGATAATGGCGCTGTACAACAAACGGTCTTGACGTCTCCATTGGGCATAGGTTGGATTGGGGCTGGAGACTCCTTTCACCTGAATCGTTGGAGAGGGCAGGCACATCATCATCAGATCCATCGATGAACTGGTGTAGTTCATGACCTTCAAGTAGGGCACGAACTTGTCTTCCCCACATAAGGTAGTTCTGATGGGTGAGTTTTGTCACGCTAGACATATTAACAGATAAAAGAGTGGCTTGAGGATCTTGTGTATTGAACACAGAGGTTCGCTCAGCAGTAGATTCAGAAGCCATGGTGTTGCTTTTGATTTCGTAACAGAGAAGAGTGAGAGAGATGGTTTAGGCGGCGAGAGAGAAAGGAGAGTAGAGAAAGAGAAAAATTAGGTCTAGAACCTAAGGAGCTATGATACCATATTATCTTTGGAGAACTGATTTTCTATTAAGGAGGAAGACTATTATATGTACAGAGATATACAAAGATGGAAGATAATATACAATAGTTACTATCGAGACATTACAGGGATACTAACGTTCTAATAATATTTACTTTCTATATGCTAAAAGCTATCTCTCACTGGCTTTTCTGAAGTTATTTGCCTCTTTATCCTGCGTTCTATTTTGATAGATGGAAGATAATATACAATAGTTGCGCTCTTCGTATTTGCTGGTTCATCACCGGGATTTCAAGCTTCCTCTCGTCTTTTGCTGTTCCATTGGAATCAGTATGGATTCGAGCATTTCTAGTCTCACCATTGTGACTATATCTGACCGGTTTGGTTCATCTCGCTCTTGTCTTTTATCCTCAGATTTGATCGGGATCTCGCCATTATTCTTTACTTTTCTTGGCATCCCCTTATGAATTCTTTGTCGACCTCGCCTTGCTGGTCTTGCTTGCCAGTGTTTGAAGCTCTGTTTATTGTTTGTGCTATTCGTTATAGGAGGAGTCAGTCATTCGTAGGTGACTTTGGTTCAAGGGTTATTAGAGTGTTTCTTTGCATTGAAGTTTCATTTTGACCACCTCTCTCTGTTGTACTTGCCAACATCGTTTAATATTAGGGTCCAACTCCCGCTTGTTTTGGTTTTAGATGTTTGTTTGTAGTATCCATCTGTTAGGGATTTGATTATGGGAAACTTTGTTTTCCCCGGCAATGTCTCCGGATACATCTTTTCTGGGGTTTCCGTTTGTATTTCAGAATGTATCTTATCTTTATATTATTTTAATGATGAATGGAAAATCAAACGAATTAGATTATGTTTCAACCGTTAAAATATTCATTAGGAAGTAGAACTTTTTCCACTTTTTGTATCATCATTTCATTCATCTGGAACCTTGAATTGTGATACGGCTTTGGATAGGTTGTCTCTCCCACAAATCACTTGAAGGCGGGTGGAATGGATCCAAGATGCTTCAAGCTCTTCTTAGACGTGATATGAACTTCACAATAAGGTTCTGAAATACCCTAAAGTTGTTTTGCTTCAGCAACCTACGAGTGTAACCTCATTTTTTTGATGCATGATGGACAGTCACGTAAACGGAAAAGTAATCTTTCTAGTGACGAATAGATGCTCAAAGATGAACAAGCTTGACCACATGAATGGACAAGCTAGAGGTCTCCAAAGAGACGAAATTTAAGCCAAAAGATCTGGTTCTATTAAAAAGAATGGTGTAGTTACATATGGTCTTGTGTTTGACTTATAAAGACAAAACCAGAAAATCCTAACTAGAAAAATACAAATTCTAATCTAAAAATGAAAAATAAAACCAACCTCTAATGGGTTTAAGCTTAAGAAAACCCTATAACACTTAAAATAAATCAGTAGGCCCATTTTGAACCAAGCAGGCCGATCTTTCTTCTTTTTTGGCTGATATGGTCCATATTCAACCATAAAAACCTTGGGCTCGTCCATGACCAACTTCAACATGTCCTTGTTCTCTTTCTGGTCGAGGTAGCACGTGAGGAGATCTTATGTAGTCCATATAACTCTATGCTTCATCGATTTCCTAATAACAGGTTGTTCTAAAGGCCGTTCCAATAACATTTTTTTCTCTCGGTCTAATACCTCATGGATCAAACCTATCAGCTCTATGAATGACCCATGAAACCACACTTCAGGCACTGACATAATCATTCCACATGTGGTCTTCAAATCCTTGAAGTTGAGGCTGATCCAGGTCGCATCATCCTCTCGTCCTTTAAAAGGATTTCTCCTCAAATCCAGTCCATCTAATAAGATAGAACTGTTACTATGCTTCTCCAAATTTACTATGCATCTAAGCAGTGTGTTGTTATTGCTCGTGTGCTCTTTTGTGTTGTTCAGTACGTCCAAGAACTTTCCTAGATCATTTGGTGCTTCAACTAACCTCGTATGACCGAGAATCATCATATCTCGATCATCTCTCTCAATACCGCGTTCCCACCTCTTTGTTTTTCGACTAGATGGTTCATTATGATCAGATGGACATGTAAAGAAGCTCCTATACTCTTCTTTGAGGCGTGGGTTGTCTCTGGCCATTCTAAACTTTTCCATGATCCATCTCTAGTAATCCCGTCCAAAATTAGCAAATTGTTTTGGCTTAGGATGATGTGGCCACGTTTACAAGTCCTTGACTAAATCATATAGCCACGCCTTGCTTTATTTTCCCTTCCTTGGATTCTGTGTTGAACTACACTTCCCTCCTCCTTCAAAAGGATTTGACCTCAAATCATGTTCTTTAAGGGTTATTGGCTCGTGTATAGCAGTTGCTTTCTGAACCAGGACGTTTTCAATTCTTGTAAGGCCTTGTACCTCTCCACCTGGTTCAAATACAAGGTGTTGCAGCCCCTTTAAAAACCTCAGATACTCCACAAGATTAAATTGAACACATACAAAAGGTTGGATGAGTAAATCACAAGAAAATATCTAATGAATCCACCTTGTTCAATCAAAGTCTCAAGTGACTCTTTATGAACTACAAGTGCCTCATCAATCTCTGTTTCTTCAGCCTTGATTAGTTCAATCACGTGACCACACATGGCTGGTAAACTCTCCTCTTGTTTTGATTGAATATCTTGCTCTTTCTCAGCCGGTTTGGCTGCAGTTTCTGCTTTCTTCTTTGCTGGTTTCTTCCTGAGGTTGGTCGTAGGACTGACCTCTTTGGTTGATTTTAGACCACTGCAATGAGTGATTGAACTATCATGTTACTGAGGTTTTCTCTGAACTGTATGCTCTGCAAATAGTCAAGATAGCCAAGATGTGTATGCAGTAGCTGCGACTTTCTTTGAGCCTCACAACCATAGTAGATCTTTGGCTCATCTTTGAATGTCCAAACACGTTCTTTAGCTGATCTAGATTAGCTTTTCAACTGTTCCAAATCAGTTTGACCATAAATCTTAGATACAAACGTTTTCTTCATGACATACTTCATCTCATACCAAGAAGAAATCTGCAACTCTCCAATGTGTTTCATGTTGTTAGCAATTTGATACCACCAGTCAAGTGCATACCCACTTAAGCCAATAGTTGCTAGATGTAACTTCTTCTCCTCAATGTGTTGTGGTATTAAAAATGAAATCCACATCCTTCTCCCATTCTAAATATGTGTGTGGATCAAATTCTCTATAGAACAGTGGAATTTGTATTTTTTGTCTTCTTCCTTGCAACAACGCCCTTGTTGCTGGTTGTTTAGCCTTCCCTTCATTTTTTCTATAAGAATACATATAAGATTGATGGATATATGATGAACACGTGATATAGGTTAAGAAATCAAACCACTAACCTTCAAGTGGCTTTGATACCACTTGATACGGCCTTGGATAAGTTGTCTCTCCCACGAATCACTTGAAGGTGGTGGAACGGATCCAAGATGCTTCAGGCTCTTCTTGGACGTGATATGAACTTCCTAATAGGGTTTTGAATACCATAAGTTTGTTTTGCTTCAGCAACCTACGAGTGGAACCTCGTTTTCTTTGATGCCTGATGGACAGTCACATAAACAGAAGAATAATCTTCCTGGTGACGAATGGATGCTCAAAGATGAACAAGCTTGACCACGTGAATGGACAAGGTAGATGCCTCCAAAGAGACAAAATTTAAGTTAAAAGCTCTAGTTTTATTAAAAACAAAGATGTAGTTACATATGGTCTTGCATTTGGCTTATAAAGCCAAAATCAAAAAAAACCATAACTAGAAAAATACTAATTCTAATCTAAAAAGGAAAAATAAAATCAACCTCTAATGGTTTATAAAACTAACTCCTAATGGATTTACACTTAAGAAAACCCTATAACACTTATAATCAGTAGGCTCATCTTGAACCAACAGAACCGATCTTTCTTCTTTTTAGGCTGATATGGTCCATATTCGACCATAAAAATCTTGGGCTCGTCCATGACCAACTTCAGCACGTCGTTTCTCTCTTTCTAGTTTAGGTAGCACGTGAGGAGATCCTTCATAGCCCATATAACACTATGCTTCATCGATCTCCTAATAACAGGCTGTTCTAAGTCCGTTCCAAGAGCATTCTTTTTTTCTCGGTCCAATACCTCATGCATGGATCAAACATGTCAGCTTTATAAATGACCCATAAAACCACACTTCAAACACTAGCAAAAGCATTCCCCACCTGGTCTTTAAAATCTTGAAATTGAGGCTGATCTAGGTGGCATGAAATTGGTAACATTCTCTTCACACATTATAGATACTTGGCTAACGAGAAACCAAATATGAGGAAGCACCAACTTTCGACGCAAAAATTACAAATATAGTTTAAAGGGATAATTTATTTTTCATACTTGAGCTACATTAAGCCGGCCGTTATATACACTATGTTATGATACTTTTATGGATGTTAAAATGTGTATTCCGATCCATTTAAATCCACCCCATTTAAACATTGAGTCTGTTTAGACCATTGGTTTTAAGTTTAGTAGGACTACCCATCTAGACCTACGAATATTACAGACCCATTTAAAGTAAAATGTGATTTTTATTAGTACTCGTATGTGATCATGGTTGTGCTTAAGCTTAGGCGGTCCAAGACGTAATAAATATGATAATTATAGTTTGCATGACAGTGATATTTTGACAAGGATAGTTTGGTAGATATGTGGCTCTGTCAGCCATTTCATGTCACGTGCGTCATCACTTTTATTATCTTAAAGCTACAATACGGGGTTCTTAAGTGGGGTTCTTAACTTTTGATTTTTTATTTTTTCGTTTTTTTTTTTTACTTTACGGCTAAGAACCGGCTCTTAAAACTCTTATTTAAGAACCGGTTCTTAGTTTTTCTTAGTTAAAAACTAAGAGCATCTCTATCGGTTAAGGACCCCATAGGGGTCCTTAACTTTTTTTTTTTTTTTTTTTTTTTTTTTTAAAAAAAATTAAAAACTAACCAATCGTGGGCCGCCATGTGTCAGTTGGGCCCACGAAACAGTGTAAGGACCGCTCCTTAAATTGGGGTTTTTAGGACAGGTCCTTAACAAAAGTGGTGGGGCCCACCACCACTTTTGGTTAAGGACCCCTCCTAAGGACCTCCAATGGAGGTGGTATAAGAACCGACTCTTAACAAAAGTTAAGAACCCCACCTAAGAACCCTGCAATAAACATGCCCTAATTAGGCCAACAGCTTAATAGAATAAATATGGCCATAAAACAAGGCCAAAAAAGTATTACAACGTTCTTCTTGGGACAAACACTTTGTTTTCAGTTTCAGAGCTGAGACTAGTACTAAGCATGGCAGAACCGAAAAGGAAATAGAAACTCGTGTGCATATCAGCTTTAACCTCTTTTGGTATTTTGCCTTTTCGCTTTTTTCTTAAAAGTTTTTGAACATCTGAAGAAACATGACTTAAATATTATTATTAATAAACAAAAAAAAAATTCAAATAAATTTGAAGACGAGCTCGAAGAAAGAAACAAAGAATAGAGGGAGACAAAAGGTTCTCGTTTCTCGGCGACGGTGCCTGTAGAGATTCCTGAGAGGTTTTCTCTTGGATTCCCAGGATTTATACAATAAAATATAATAAAATTAAACTTTTTAAAACTGATGAAGATCAAAAAGCTTCTCAGTTCCAAACACGCTATGTACTTTTCGACTGTAGTAAATGTTGGAGATAAGCTTCAATAGCTTGGAGCCTAAGTTTCCAATAAACAAGTCGGTTTAGGAAAATAGGCATATTAACATTCTTTATAGAATTAGGAGTTATCTAATACTATAGAAAATAGGAAATAGGAGTTATCTATTTACTATATATATTGATGTCGAGTTGTGGCATTCAATAATCCGTGATCAGAGAGAGATCAAAGTGTTAAGTTTTGAGTTATTTTCTAAACACATCAATAAAGAGAGTTATTCTTTATACAAGTCGTGTTGTGTTCAAGCTAAGATCCAAGCTTACACATATCACGGTTTTGGGTCCTGTTATTTGGTATCAGAGCACAAGGTTTTGATCGATCGTTTGTTAGTAAGAAAACCGAGCTATGGGAGATCTTACAACAACCACACGTCAAAAGGAGTTTGACAAAACGATCTCGATCCAGTGTCCTATGCTGACCTCTACGAATTACACCGTATGGTCAATGAGGATGAAAGTTCTGTTGCGGATTCATAAGGTTTGGGAAGCTGTCCAACCTGGAACAGATGAATCAAACAAGAACGATATCGCAACAGCTTTGCTATTCCAATCCATTCCGGAGAATCTTATACTGCAAGTTGGCGAACAAGACTCACCGTTACAGATATGGGAGGCGATAAGCAAGTGATATCAAGGGGCTGAGCGTGTCAAGGAGGCACGACTACAAACCCTTATGTCAGAGTTTGAAAGAATTAAGATGAATTCTTCAGACACAATAGATAACTTTGCAGGAAAGTTATCAGAGTTAGCGGTGAAGGCTGCATCCCTTGGAGAAACCATAGAAGAAAGCAAGCTCGTGAAGAAGTTTCTCAACAGCCTACCTAGAAGCAAATACATCCATATTATTGCCTCTCTCGAGCAAGTCCTCGATCTGAAGACGACAGGATTCGAAGACATCATAGGAAGACTCAAGGCCTATGAAGAACGTATTAAAGAGGAGGAATATCATGGAGAACCGCAAGGAAAGTTGTTACTTGCAAGCTCAGAACAACATAGTTCTACAGGAGGCAGGGGATACAGAGGTCGTGGTAGAGGAGGCAGAGGACATAGAGGACGTGGTAGAGGAAGATATAACTCACAAGAACGTTCTGGAAATCATTCTTTCCAATCGAAAGATAAGAAAGAAAAACCAACTGTAATTTGTTTCCGATGTGATAAACCTGGACATTATGCTTCCACATGTCCAGAAAGATTACAAAAGTTGGAGGAGGCAAATAAAACAGAAACAGAAGTAGCTGATCCAGCCCTCTACATGCACGAAATTATATTCTTGAATGAAGAGAATGTCATTCCAAAGAATTATGTGAACCCTAAGGATGAAGATGGAATATGGTACCTTGACAATGGAGCAAGTAATCATATGACCGGAAACAAGCAATATTTCTCTGAGCTCAACGAGAATATTAAAGGCAAAGTTAAGTTCGGAGATGGATCATGCATTGAAATAGGAGGGAAAGGATCGATTTTATTTCAAAGCAAAGTGGACGAACAACAACTCGTCACAGATATCTACTACATTCCCGAGCTTAAGAGCAATATTCTGAGTCTGGGACAAGCTACAGAAGCTGGTTGCGATGTCAGAATGAGACAAGACTACTTGACTCTACATGATCCAAGTGGAAGACTCTTGGTGAAAGTCATACGGTCGTCCAACAGACTCTACAAAATTGGTCTAAATATTGGAAAACCGATATGCTTACACACAAGAATTGAAGATGGGACTTGGAAGTGGCACGCAAGGTTAGGACATATAAACTTCAAAACGTTGAAAGCTATGTCCAACCAGAAGATGGTCTACGGTTTACCAGAAATCAGAGAAGAGAAGAAGATGTGTGAATCGTGTTTGGTCGGCAAACAAACACGTCAAGTGTTTCCAAAGGCAACCATGTACCGAGCATCCAAACCACTCGAGCTTCTTCATGCAGACTTATGTGGTCCGATAACACCACCAACCATCGCTCATAACAAATACATATTTGTCATCATAGATGACTTCTCAAGATACATGTGGACGATCTTGATAAAAGAAAAGAGTGATGCGTTTGGTATGTTCAAGACGTTTAAAAGTCTGATAGAGAAGGATCTTGGGAAAGAAATCATTACTCTAAGAACCGACAGAGGAGGTGAATTCACTTCAAAAGAGTTCCATGAGTACTGTGACAAAAGTGGAATTAAGAGGCATCTCACAGCTCCTTACACACCGCAGCAGAACGGCGTCGTGGAAAGGAGAAATAGGACGTTGATGGAGATGACAAGAAGCACTCTCAAGGCGATGAAAGTACCAAACTACTTATGGGGAGAGGCAGTGCGTCATGCAACATACATGATTAACAGGGTGCCTACAAAAGCTCTTGTTAACATGACTCCATATGAGTGTCTTAGACAGAAGAAACCGAACCTTGAACACTTGAAGGTTTTCGGTTGTCTAGCTTACTCAAAGGTTGAAGCAGCAAACCTCAAAAAACTAGACGATAGATCACAACCATTAGTGCATCTTGGAATCGAGCCAGGATCCAAGGCCTACAGGTTGTACAACCCCTCAACTAGAAGAATCATTGTAAGCCGAGATGTAGTTTTCGATGAAAAGACTAGTTGGAAATGGAAGGGAGATGATGGAGGCGATCCAGGTATGTTTCAAATGACGTGGGGAGACGTTATTGATGAAGGTCATGGACCATATCATACTGGAAACCATCAAAACGAGAATAATGAAGACACTAATACGTCTGATTCTGTTCAACCTCATCACGAGCTAGAACAAGATCAAGAGGGAGTAGAAACCGAAGAAGTAGAAACTGAAGAAGTTGAATCTGTTCAACCTCAATTAAGACGATCAGACAGAGCACTAAAACGTCCTGATTACCTCAAGGACTACTTACTTCAAGCCTCAACGGAATGTGAGATTCTACTCTTATTGATCAACAATGAGCCAAGATGTTTCAGAGATGCAAAAGAACACAAGGAGTGGAGATTAGCATGTAAAGAAGAAATTGACTCAATCAACAAGAACAAAACGTGGGTCTTAGTTGATAAACCAAGCGGGATAAAGGTTATTGGTCTCAAGTGGATTTTCAAGATAAAGAAGAATGCAGATGGTACTATCAACAAATACAAGTCGAGATTAGTGGCTAAAGGATACGTACAAGAATCTGGCATAGACTTTGATGAAGTCTTTGCACCAGTAACTCGTATAGAAACCATACGATTACTAAGTGCTTTGGCAGCATCAAACGGATGGGAAATTCATCACTTGGACGTCAAGACAGCTTTCTTACATGGTGTGTTAAAGGAAGATGTTTATGTTGAACAACCCGAAGGTTTTGAAGTCAAAGGCGAAGAACACAAAGTGTATAAGCTTACAAAGGCGTTGTATGGTTTAAGACAAGCTCCACGAGCTTGGAACACGAAATTGGATGAAGTCTTAAAAGGTCTGAACTTTCAAAGATGTGCAAAAGAATCAGCTGTGTATCGCAAGGAAGAGAAAGGAACGCTTCTCATCATTGCTATCTACGTTGACGATCTGTTCGTCACCGGCAATAGTTTCAATGCCATAAGTGATTTCAAAAAAGGAATGTCATCTAAGTTTGAGATGTCAGACCTTGGAAAGCTCACTTATTATCTGGGTATTGAAGTGTTTCAAGGAGAAACAGGAATTGAGCTTAAACAAGAAGGCTATGCAAGGAAGATTCTAAGCGAAGCAGGTTTGTAGAAGTGCAATCCGACTCAGATACCTATGGAATTTGGACTGAAAGTCTCAAAAGCTACAGAAGAAGCAGAGATAGATCCTACAAGCTATAGAAGGAATGTCGGATGTTTAAGGTACTTGTTACACACTCGTCCAGACTTAGCCTTTTCTGTTGGAGTCGCGAGTAGATATATGCAGAGCCCTCGCAAATCACATGGCGAAGTAATGAAGCAGATACTACGATATCTCAAGGGAACGGTCGCCTATGGTTTAAAGTTTAAGCGTGGAGGGTCAAAAGAAATCACTGGATACAGTGATAGCAGTCACAACATAGACCAAGACGATGGAAGAAGCACTACTGGTCATATGTTCTACTATGGATCCTCACCTATCACGTGGTGTTCACAGAAGCAGGACACAGTTGCATTGTCTACGTGTGAAGCCGAGTTTATGGCAGCAACGGAAGCAGCACGACAAGCGATATGGTTACGTGATCTGTTAAGCGAGATTACGAGCTTTGACACATCAAAAGTTCTCATCAAGATTGACAACATGTCTGCAATTGCACTCACCAAGAATCCGGTGTTTCATGGTAAGAGCAAGCATATTCATAAGCGTTATCATTTCATACGAGAATGCATCGACAGGGAGCTAGTCGAAGTGCAACATGTTCCGGGAGTAGAACAAAAGGCGGACATTTTAACTAAGGCTTTGGCGCGGATCAAGTTTACTGAGATGAGGAACTTGATAGGAGTTCAAGACATGTCCAAGACCGAATTGAAGCTTAAGAGGGAGAATGTTGGAGATAAACTTCAATAGCTTGGAGCCTAAGTTTCCAATAAACAAGTCGGTTTAGGAAAATAGGCATATTAACATTCTTTATAGAATTAGGAGTTATCTAATACTATAGAAAATAGGAAATAGGAGTTATCTATTTACTATATATATTGATGTCGAGTTGTGGCATTCAATAATCCGTGATCAGAGAGAGATCAAAGTGTTAAGTTTTGAGTTATTTTCTAAACACATCAATAAAGAGAGTTATTCTTTATACAAGTCGTGTTGTGTTCAAGCTAAGATCCGAGCTTACACATATCACGGTTTTGGGTCCTGTTAGTAAATACTTAAATAGAAAAGGATAACTAAACGACAATTATAGTAGATTTATGGTTTGGGGAATCAAGAATCATCACCATTAGCGAGGCTAAATATAAAAGTCTAGGTTTCTTTTTTTTTGGTTGTTGTCTTATTAATTAGGAACAAGATCTAAAAAAGAAGAATATAACAGAACCTCATTCCAAGGTTAAGCAACACGCATAGGCAGAGAGAGAAGCACTGAACCATCCTCTTTAACAAGAGTAGTGTCTTATTGTTTAGGGCGTCTTCTTCTCTCTTCTTCAATCAATGGAGAATGGTGTCGTTAAAACATCGAATCTATCAGAACTCATCTCAAGATTCGCTAAAGTCTGCACCGTCAGATCCATTGGTGTCTTCCCTCACCAGAAGCCTAACAACCCCAAAGACTCTTGTGATGAAGTTGATCATATCAGTTGCAAACCCTCGAGAAAGTTTCCTTGGGACAATGACGATGTTTCGAAGCTGTTCGACATTGTTTCAGCACTTAAGCTCGCCTATCTCGAGTTTCAACAAGCACATTCTCCTTACGACCCCGACAAGATCATAAAAGCAGACAACCTCGTCGTGTCTCAGCTCGAGGCCTTACGAAGCATCAAGCGTCTCTACCTTAAAACAAAGCAACTCAAGGCCAAGACCGAGAGTGATGCTCTGCATCGGTTGAGAGATGAAACCGAAGTGCACGAGAAGCATTTAGGGAAGCTCAAGGCTCAAATGAAAGCAAAAGAGAGTGAGATTCACTCTCTCAAGGAGACACTACTCTGTTTGGTCGCAGAGAATAGGAAACTCGAAGAGAGGATTGTGAGTGTTTCCTCGTTTGAGTTCACTTTCAGAGCTGCTTCTAAGTCTGTTCACGACTTCGCCAAGCCGTTAATCACTCTGATGAAAGCTACAGGTTGGAATCTTGAGAAAGCAGTTGAATCCATCGTTGGAAGCGTAACATACGCCAAGAACTCAGACAAGAAGTTTGCTTTTGAGTCATACATTGTTAGGAGAATGTTTCACGGGTTGAAGCTTGACCCGTGTGATGTGACCGAACTAATGAGTTTGGACGATCCATTGGACGCGTTAACAGCGTTTCCAGACTCTGCGTTTTCAAGATTCTGCCGTCAGAAGTATCTTTTAGTTGTTCATCCCTCCATGGAGGCTTCTTTCTTTGGGAACTTGGACATGAGAGGACTAGTTTTGCTTGGTAAGCATCCGAGAACGATGTTTTATCGAATCTTTGCGAAAATGGCGAAGTGGGTTTGGATTCTTGGATCATTTGCAGCTTCCTTGGATGTAGAAGCAAAGATCTTTGTGGTCAGAAGAGAAACAAGATTCTCAAGTGTCTACATGGAATCTGTAGTAAGTAATGAAAAAGAAGAAAAAGATTTAAGCGTCGAGTTCATCACAATGCCAGGGTTTAAGATTGGAGATTCAGTGATTAAATCTCGGGTTTATCTTTCTAAAACAAAGTGGTGAAAGAACATTTGCTTTGTAACTCTGTTCACATTCTAGATTCAGTTTATAGTTAATAAAGCCAAGTTTCTTTGGTTATGTAAAACTCAGAGAATAGTTACAATCTTGATAGTCTTCACACATTTTAGTTTTACTTTACACTTATAAACCTTAAAATGTGGTTGAGAAAGAATGATAAAAGTTTTTTTTATCATCTTTGGATATGTTCATTCACCTGAAAACAGGTCTCTGCAGAGCTCTCCATAGAATCTGGAAAACAAGTTCAATGAAGACAGGTCTCTTAAAATTCTTCCAACAGAGTAGAAGCTCTTCTATGTCCATTAAGTAATCCTTTTTTACCTTCTTCAACAATCAGATGAAGCAGGTAGTTTTCAAAGCTTCTGCAAACATCTTCCACAGCATTGTCTTGGAATGTATCTCTTGTGCTCAGTGATTTCTTGGTCCGTGCTGCATAGACATGTGTTGTGATGGATGAAGTGAACAGCTTCTTGGCTGCTGGTGGACCGGTGGTGTAAGAGGTGAATGCATAAGCTTCAAAGAATCATCATTGTTTCTGAAAATGTCTTACAAGAGGAGCTTATGAGGTTTGTTTGGCCAATCTCCTGGTCTTTGTTTGTGCTGAGAAAACAGAGACAAGACAGCAAAGAGGAAGAAGAACAGATTGTCTTCTTGGGATGATGATGATGATGATGGTGATGATGATGATGATGATGTCTAGTTTTGACATTGCCATGACGAACGTTGAAGAGTTCTAATAAAACAAGTCTTTTAACTCTGAAGCGGAAGAGTGAGACTGATATGTTGGAAAGCTTTGATTTAAAGTGTTTTTTTAAGAAAAAGTTAATGTGGCTGCTGGTAATCGAAACCAGGTAAAGTTAATTTAAGTTGCTTTCACTCTCATTGTCTTGAAGCTTTTCGTTGTTCTTCTTGTTGTTGTTTTTGTTGTTGTGTTGTGGTGATCCTCTTTGGGATTTTTGTTATGTTTAGGGTGGTGTGTATAAGCTTTAAAAGGATCGGCTTGTGTTAGGCGGGGTTCATGATGGTGGAGTCCCATGAAGTTTCAAAAACGGTGTAGAATAAATAAGGTTTATTGTATAAGTGTTTGGTGGCTCTTTCTTATGAACAAAACTCAAAATGATGAAATAGGTTGTTCTTTGTTTTTCTTTAATTGTTTGTGTTATATAAGTTTTACTGATTTTAGGTTAACAATAATTGACTGCACATCTGGAGAATAAATAATCCGCCCATTTTATTAAACATTTTGATTTTTTTTCACACAAACTAAAAACTGATTAAGATTTTAGGTGGGAGAACTGTAGTGTATACTTAAAATTTAAAAGTTTCTATATCAAGATCTGGGTTACAAATCCTAGACAACGCAATTTTATCATAGATTATAGGATATAAAGCTTTTTGTAGGTTCCACAATATTGCATGTAGAGGCATTCTTTATTGTCGTTAGCTGTGGAGAGAGCATGTCCTTTGGAAACGACATAATCTAGAATCGTCCGTCAATTCATATATTGGAAGTAGTTGATCATCATATGTAATAGAATGAGAGATTATATGATGATATAATTGACAGTTCACTCAGTGTTAAAAAATTAAAATGAGTGAAATACATATATATATTATTGATAGTCACATCTATTTAACTAATAGTATTCAAGATAAATAAGTTTATTTATAAAATTAATTCATTTTACAATTAATATCAATTTAATGTTCACAAGGTTATGGATAAAATCGCAAGGTTATGAACAAAATCAAGCATTTTTCTCATGAATGCGAGTTTACCTCTCTAGAGATCGTTGTACACAGCGTATGAACATGTCCACTTCACCTGAAAATCTTGTACTTTTGATCTATGTGTATTATGTCAAACTTTCATGTGTCTCACGATTTTCACCTGATCACCCTTTAGAGTTTTGTATATTCCAGTAATCGAAAACCTAGATAATCATCTGCTCTAGGAGTGGGAACACTTCTTCTAAGACATTCTGCGAATATAAAACGTCTAAGATCTAAAGTATGTGTATGTATAGTTTCTAACTTGCTAATCAGTTTATATATTGAATGTATCTGAGCAATAGTCAAATCAAGAAAACTTATATTACAGCTACGGAATCTGCTCTTGAATGTGAGAGAAAGAGATGGGAGGGAGTATAACAAACTGTATATTATTCACATTAACCATAAATGAATGAACAAGTTGGTTTATAAATAAGGGAGTAAATATAGAAACTATACAAGTGCATACATATATTGTAATACACACCCTCAAGCCTCAATCTGGATCCGGAGGTGGAGAAAGAACACCATTTGATGTATTCGAAGGCATACGAGGAAGATAGAGGCTTGAAATGGACATCGTAGACAAAAGAGAAGAACAAAACCTGAAGCCAAAATCTTAGTCAAGATGTCCGCATGTTGGTTTTGAGTACCAACATGGAATGTGTTCAAGAACCCATTCTTCAACTGATCACGAAATTTGTGAAAATCAAGCTCGACAAGTTTCATTCGTTCATGAAAAACGGGGTTGGAAACGATGTAAATATCCGACTTGTTATCACAATATAACTTGGCATGAGTAGTCGACATGAGAAAGGTAGGTGATAACTGATGTAACCAAAACATATCACAAGTTGCATCAACCTTCATACGATATTCAGCTTTGGTACTACTTCTATTGCTTATTTGATTTCCAAGCGGTCAAAGTTGTGATCCAAATATTCAACAATGTGAATAAGAGTGGGTTTTCCAGTCAGCATCTGCAAAAGAATTAAGGCGCAACTCGGTTAACAAAATAGAAAAAACCCTAACCATGATTAAACTTCAAATACCGAAAAACATTCTAAGATTGCTTGGAGATGAACATCAGTAGGCTTAGAGATAAACTGGCTAATCTTATGGACAACAAATGGGATATATGGGAGTGTGATTTTCAGGTAATGTAATCATCCAATGAGCTCTCTATAAAGTGTAGCATTCTGTAAAGAAGACCAGTCTCATAACTCAGAGACAATGTGAGATCTAGTGGAACAACACTAGGCAGCAAAGCTGAAATACCCGTGTCTTTCAATATACCAAATGCATATTTGTGTTGGCAAACATAGATGCCTATCTTTGTGTACACAATTCCAAGGCGAAGAAAATATTTGACAGGACTAATATCTGTAATAGTGAACTCTTTCTGCAGAATAAACTTCACAGAAGCAACAACAATATCACCATTGCTTGTAATTGCAATATCATCGACTTAAACCAACAAGGCAATAAAAGAAATTCTTATAAAATAACATGTTATTTGAGGCTGAATGTATGAAACCATCAGCAAGCAAGACATAGGAGAGACGATGATACCATTTTCGAGAGACCTGCTTCAGATCATAGAGTGATTTGTGTAACCGTAACACAAGATTCTCTGGCAAAACTGTACCAAGGAGGAGGACTGTAGCCAAGAGGAAGAGCCATGTATATATCCTCTTCCAGGTCACCATGCAAGAAAGCATTGGAGACATCAAGCTGAGATGGACTACATCTTTGTTAAGCTGCAAAGATTAGCATGAGCTTTGCAAAAGGCATTTTAGCAACATGTGAAAAAGTTTCAGTATAGTCAATGTCTTCTTGTTGAGTAATCCCTTAGCAACTGGGCGAGACTTACGCCTGTCAAGTGTACTATCCACATTGTACTTCAATTTATACACCCATTACAACCAATGGTGTGTTTTCCGGGAGGCAAATAAGTCACATACCAGGGGCCTTTATGTTCAAGAGCACCAAACTCCTCATTCATGGAGTTGTTCCAAATCTCATACTTAATAGCTTGCGCAAAATATCTTGGTCCCATCTAAATAGTAATAGAAAAGATAAAGTTTTGATAAGAAGCAGAGAAACCAATGTATGAAAGGATAGAGGAAATAAAATAAATGATGAAACTTGAAACATGGGAATGAATTTTCTGAGTAAGGGAACAGTGATTCTCGGATAAGTATCTAGTTTCTTTAGTTTGACGTTGAGGCCAATATATAGTCACCAAGTCTAAAGCAGTTGAGTAATGACAAATGATTGAGGTACGAATGATGATGAAGGCAAAAAATATGAATTAGATGCATGGATGGATGAAGAAAACGAACCAGATGAACACATTGTTGGATGCAAATGTGACTTTTTATCAGTAGAAATATCAAGAACATGTAATGGAAGAATAGTAACATGAAACAAACCATCAGTTGTAGTAGGAAATAGAGAAGTATCTTTGAAAGGATAAAAACAATTTCATGAAAAACCAAATTCTGAGTAACAACTTTACATTTGTTTCAAGATCCAACACCTTATAACCTTTATATCCAAACAAATAACCAAGAGTAACAGCTGATTTAGCATGAGGGAAAAATTTGGTTTTAATTTTGGATATGTAGAGACGTAGCAAAGACAACCAAACACACACAAAGAATTATACTCATGAGGTTTCTTAAGGAGTTTTCCATAAGCATAAAATTACCGAGAAGGGAAGGTTGTAAAAGATTGCTCAAATGTACTGCAATCTGAACACAATCACCCCAAACAAAAACATGTACATTAGATTGAAAGATTAATGGTCGAGCAAATTTTAAAAGATGTTGGTGTTTTCATTCGATAACCAAGCTTTGTCCAGGTGTGTCAACACATAATAAATAATGAAACATGCCAGTTCGAGAAACAATTCTAGGAAAATTCAGTTTAAGGGCACTATTAGAACATATAGCTTTTATAGTAACATTATACTGAGTCTTAACAAGTCAAAGAAACTAAGGGAAAACTATTTGAAAAAAATTCTTATTAGTTTTGAGTACGTATCCAATTAATACGAGTTTCATAATCAACTAAAGTGAGAAACTAACAAAAGCCTTCAACAGTTTCATGTGAAAAGGTCTTCAAACTCCAAGTGAACAAGATAAAATGCATGTAAACAAAGATTATTATGAGAAGCATAAGGAAACCGGTGTGGGGACAAACATGACAATGAGATGAAAAAATCAACTTTAGAAAAAGAAGTGATGAAGACATGCTTTGTAACATGGCTAAAGACGGAGTCCAAGGCAGTGATCCAAGAGATCTCCATGAGCAACCAAGAGTCCACGAAAAAAACATATATGAAATTAAACGTAGTCAAGTCAGCTGGTGTGAAAACACATAAATTATGAAATACACTACACTTTCCAATCGTCGAGCCCAGAGAAAGGTCATGAATAATGAAATATCTAGGAAAGAAATAAGCTGAACAAAGACTATAAGTAAGCATAGAACTCACAATGATCAGATTTAAATTGAAATAAGAAATATGTAACACATGATGCAAAGACAATGTTGATGAGAGATCGACAACAACTATACGGATGATTAGGATTATGTTACCATTCAGAAAGGTAACTTTAAAGTTCTTAACTGCCTTAAACTCATCAAATAAGGATAGACCAAAGCATACATGACTGATGGCACCACTATCAACTATCCAAGAATCAGAAGGAATTATGTTTGACAAAGAAGAAAGGTCGTGATGTTGATATGTGAAGTTGTTATTGGCAAAACAAAGATGAATGAAAGAAAAAGAAATGGTACATGCAGGATTATAAGCTATTATGCCATGTTCAATGATGATAGGTGAGGAATGAGAAGTTGAAGCCTCTTGGACATGAACATAAGCACTTACCTTAGATATGAAACTATGTACTTGCTCATACAAGGAGGAGCTGAGATCAAGACTTGGATGAGCGAGAGAGGTGGAATGTGACCCCATAAGCATATTAGGACTGATAAGTGCATCAGTAACAACATTAGCAGTGACATTCTCTTTGTTGTAGTTCTGCTGAGGAGTCTTCCATTGTTGTCCCGAAGAATATTGATAAGAGTTATTCATCTTGGGAACATAAAAAACTTTAGAACCAATATACACTGATTGATTGCCCTTATATCCTTCATAACCCGGAGGATACCCATAAAGCTTATAACACTTGCTAACCACATGGCCTATCATGGCACAGTGAGTACAAACTGGTTGAGGATGAGGTTTGTAGTTGCTGTAAGATTCTCATTAGCGGAAGATGATCCTGAAGTCTGAAATGCCAAATTCTCCACGTTAGTGACATGCTTCAGAATCCTCTGACACTCATCTTGACATACCATGTTAAAACTTCTTCAATAGAAGGAAAATGTTAAAGCATTGAAACTTGATGCTTTATTGTTTCATATGCCTCATTAAACCCCATAAAATCATAACTCAACTTCTATCCATCATTATCTTTTAATTCTTAGTCGTGTTACATTCACACTTTTCACAAGTGCACACGATAATCTCAATAAAGTTGATATAAGTTTTCCAAAGAGTGAACAACTCTGTGTAATAAGTATTGACATCACGAGCACTTTGACACACTAAATACAAAATTTGTTATTATCTCAAAGATGAAGCAAGATTATCTTGTTTAAAATGATTCAACAAATTGTTTCAGATATCTTCAGCAGTCGACATGTATAGCAAATTAGCAATAATCATTTTGGAAACAAAGTTAATCAACCAATTCTCTACCATATCTTTACAACGAGACCAAGATCCATACATAGGATGAGTTTCAAAAGATTTTGAGATTTTACCGTTAACGAATCTAAGCTTATTGTGAACATTGAGCACAAGACAGATAAATCTATGCCAAGAATGAAAATCAGCACCACGAGACCGGCATGATCATTACTATGAAGATGGAATTATCATACAATGTTGAAGTAGTTGACAACGCAATCAGACCAGATCAAGAACAAAGAACAACGAAAACGATGAACACGATGATTTCAATCGATTGAATAAGAAATTGAAACAACAAGAAGATGATCTAACGAAAGATCTGAGAACGCGAGACACTCATAAAGATTCAAGCAGAAGATTGTTGAGATTTAATACCATCACAACTATGGAAACTGTTCATAAATGTGATAGAAAGAGAGGATATGAAATATAACAAAATGTATATTATTCGCATTAACTGTAAATGAATGTACGAGTTGTTTTATACACAATGAAGTAAATAGAAACTATACAAGTGTATATATTTATTGAAATAATTCAAGTCTCACACTCACAATCTCTATAACTTCTAGAAATCATGCAGAATTTGTGGTAGACCTTGTGGTGTTTAATTCATTATATGAATGTGTTGACTGTAACTTTAACGTAGCTAAAGTGTTGAAGGATTGCAGATAATGTAAATAACTAACGACATCAACATTATGTGTGCTTGGGGTATATATGCCTATTAGCTTATACCACAAAAATTTGTTTTCTGTGTAGTCAAAATACTCTGGTAACATCTAACGTAACAATGACATGTTGCATAAGAAAAACAATCATCACCAAGATATCTGTTTAATTCAGTTCATGTTTAAAATTCATACATCTCTACTCACTTGTATATGTGTATGTAATTATAAAATATTCCATCTGTTTTGAAAAGATATTAGTTTAAATGTAATTATTTTTAGAAGATGCATTTTATATCTTTTCATTGCATTACTTAATGTTATATTGATTTTTTTTTTTTTTAAATAATATTTATTAAAATTTTATTAGTTAGAATTTGTAGGAAATAGTTAATTACACAATTTAGTAATAATAAAAATTTAATCTGTTTTTAATATGTGTGAAAAAAATTTAAATTTATATATTTTTAAAATAAAGGGGAGTGTGTTCTATTTTTGAATAAATGAAAATAAAAACACTAAGACAAAAATGAATATTGATTTGGAAAGGGAATGATGTAAAGAGAAAATGGTGTCCGTCGAAGTGTTCGGCGTTAGTGGACATATTGGACCAATTGTTTCTCAAAATCATCATTAGGACTCAAAAGCTGTCCTATTTTATTCAAACATTCAAAGATATTCAAATGAAAAAGGAAAATATTGATTATCCTTATCTTATCATTTGCATACCTCTATAATCTAATATGAAATAATACAAAATTCGACAAAAGAACAATACTAAACTATTTAGAGAAAATTATTTTTATCAGCCAAAAAACTATAAAATTGTCCCAGTAGTATAATCATTTTTCTAATTGTCTCATTAGTATTATATATTAAAAACCACAATGCTAACCTTAGGAAAATATAATTAATATATATTTAACAAAGATTAAAATTAATTCAACAATAACTAATTATAAAAAAACTCAAATCGATAGAATTAACCCTAATTTTCTAAAATCCCCAAATCATTTACATAATTACATAATTACATAGATATGTATTATGGAAGAAACTTTGTGAAATCGTTTATGAAAATCAAAAAAAATATGGAAGAGAGGTTGAAGAAGACGATATATTGAAAAACCTGATTTTTTTTTACTTTTTTGTTCAAAAAATCAAATCTAAAATTAAGGAAACATAATATTTCCAAATATTTTCATAACTACTATTTTTTTTAATTTTCGAAACTGTTCATACTTATCCATAGAATCTGAATTCTAATATAGATAGAAGACAGTTGCAATGTTTGAAACTAAGTTCTACGACAAAATATATTATTAGTGGACCGCAGATTGTTAATTCTGCATACTTTAGAAAATAGATAAAGTGCAGATTGAGAATTCCAAATTTATTTGCATTACTTTATTTTCAGCAAATTACGTTTTCTAAAAAAATATGACACCTAACAAATTGTGAATTTCGAATTCTACTTTGTATAACACGATATCTGCTATTTATAGAATGTAAATTTAATTTTTTTATTTAACAATTTCTTAACCCCAAAAAAATACCAATACATTTGTATAAGTATTTCTTCAATATTTTATATTTTTGAATTTTTTTTAGTCTGCAAAAAAAATTATTTTAATTTATTTAAAAAAATAGAAAGGACATTAAAAGTAAAAAGGGTACAAATTCATTTTTATGCTAATGAGACAATTTTATTGTTTTTTTTTTTACTCAAAAAAAATTTCCCCAACTATTTATAACATAAGATAACCGTTCAGACTTTACCAAATTAAAAGAAGCATCGAAAGGAAATATACAATCTGTATGTGTACTAAGTAACCAATATAGTTTCACATATGTACAAGTTTTTAGCTAAATGTTGATTTTCTTTTTGTTTTTATCATAAATTTTGATTTATCTGTTTAGGTCTAAAAGCTGCAAATGTTGCAAACGTTTTTAGTCGAAAAGCTTCTTTCTTTGGAACAAAGGCGTATGAAAAGCTATAAATTAGAAGAAAATAACTGCGTTTTCATTTATGCCATTGCCCCCTCTGGTCATAAAACGTTTTAAAAAAAACTTCTTACTAATTGCGTTTTCATTTATGCCATTTCCCCCTTTGTATTTTTTTTTTAATTTGTGTAAAAATAAATATACTATAATAATCATTAAACTAATATATTTTCTATCTATCTGTTTTTAGTTTTCTGTAATTAGTGCCTAAATAAACTAATTGAGTTTAATGTGATCAAAACAAATATATTAATCAAAAGCTATCTCACTAGATATTTTTGAGTTATATTGTTAACCCAATAAATCATGGTCCTAAAATGTTATCATACTTCTTCAGCTGATAATTATCAAAATCCATTAATCCATATTTGCATTTTTTTTTCTTCCTAATCAACTGCTGGATGATTGATGAACCTTGGTTATTTCAATTTACAAAACTTTGGACTAAATAATTTAATCAATTATATTTTTCAATTTTAAAATCCGCCCTGAATAATCATCCTAGATGAAGTAAAGCGTGTGAAAATGTGATATCTCAAGTAGTTCATGCTGATGATGGCGATGATGATTCAAACAAAAGTCATTCTGTAAGCTTTTTCTGAAATAGTGGCCCCATACATTCCAATCTTAGCTTCTTTTTTACCTGTCACATTGAGAGATTCTGCTTCCTTCTGTTTTTCTTTAGACAAGGAAACAAAACAGAGTTTCTTTATATATAGGAGATAAATCTTGTGAAGAGTGAGAGATAAAATGAGAAACTACATGTTCAAAATTTCAGATGTGATCCCAAATGCATGGCTGCACAAGTTTAAAGACATGACTAAGCAGTCTAAACCCAAACCCAAACCTTCTTCTTCTTCAAAAACTTGTAACAAGAAGAAACCCTACTCAGATTCTCTTCTTCATCACTCTTCAAACTTTCGTTTTTCCAACAGCTCAGTACCTAACAGTCCTCACTGTAACTCACCAAGAAACTCTCTTAACACAAAAAGGTTGAGTAAGAGAAAGACACCTTACAAGTCATCTCTTAAATCAATCACTCCTCCTTCTGCATCTGCAAGTTTTAACAAGAGCAAGATCAACGGTCAAGATTCCTCTCACTGCTTGTTTCCAGCTCTTGAAAGCTCCCCTGAGTATTTTGTGTATAGTTTCTGCCAAAAGAAGGATGATGAATTCGTTTATCCTTCCAACTTCAGAATGTACAAGGTCAAAGAGTCTGATTCCACAAAGAAAGCTTGTCCTGCAAGTAACCTAACAAAGAAACCGCTAAAAAGCCATCTTTCTGTGAAGATTAATAAAGAGAAAGAATATGATGAATGCAAAGCAGAGAAGATATACCAAAATAAAGTATCGAGTGGAAGAAAATCATCTTCAGGGATAAACCTGAGAAGAGTAAACTCACCAAGAATTCAACTCTCAGGTACGCGTAGAAGCACGTCGAGATCAAAGAGCAAACACGTTGTTCTTGAGAGTTTCGCAGTGGTGAAGCGTCCCATTGATCCAAAGAAAGATTTCAGAGAATCGATGGTGGAGATGATAGAAGAGAACAACATAAGAGCTTCGAAAGATTTGGAGGATCTTCTTGCTTGTTACCTTTCCTTGAACCCAAAGGAGTATCATGATCTTATCATCCACGTTTTCGAGCAAATCTGGCGTCAACTTACAAAAACAAAGTAAGAAAAAGACCCTCTTAATATTATGTTAGTTAACGTCCAGTAACATTAGTATTAGTATCCATCTGTCTTGTGATATTGTAAATTGTTGTTGATGCTAGTTGCATATTCGCTTGGGTGGTACCAATGAAATCGAGTGCTTACTCCCATTTATTTTTGAATTAACCGATGAATCTACTATCGAAGATTTTGTATGTATTCGAAAAATTTCACAATAAAATTAAACATATTTTTTATTATGAGAATAAATTCTATTACTTCAAATTCAGAGGTTTTAATACGTGAAAAAACAACTTGGCACGAATTTGCCAACAATGGAACTGTGGAGATTCACTGGAGTCAATAATAAAAGTAGTTATAATATTGTCGTTCAAAAATGATCAATAAGGACGCGGAAGCATTGATAACACTTAACACAGAATTGATCGCGTAGCATATACTCCCTCCGTTTCAGTTTATATGTCGTTGTAGAGAAAAAATTTCGTTTCAAAATAAGTGTCGTTTTGTAGTTTCAATGCAGAATTTATTAATTTTATATGTTATTCTATTTTTTTATTGGTTGAAATGTATAGGTAATTGTGTTTTTATCTAGAAAATATGTAAAATTGAATGTTTCTTTAATATGTGTGCACAAACATAAAACGACAAGTAAAGTGAAACGGAGGTAGTATATTCTTGTCTTTTCTGTGATTATGACGTATAAAGAGAGTTAATATACTCACGGAAGTTGATTCAAGAGTTGAATATTTTGAAATTACAAAGTTGAAAATGGCGATAAAAACAAGAAAAGGCCAACAGTGGAAGAGGCATGAACAATTTGAAACACAAGAAGTACGGAATACACATATGAAGTTGATCGCTGGAGAGTGGAGATTGAGAGGACCACACTGACACATAGACTGAGATTTAGCTAAAGAAGAAAGAATCTGAGATGAGATTTAATTTTTTGAAGAAGAAGAAGGAAGAAGAGAAAGAGGACCGGACCACTGTGCGAATCAAATGCTGAGATGGACCAAATGGACACCAAAAAATTCTAGAATACGACACTTCTATTTTTATTTTTTTAAGAATTAATAATAAATAGAAATTAAATTTAAAATACTATAAAACCTAAAACTTCAACATATTTACAAACACAACCAACCAACCCACCCATTTACTAGTAACCCGACCTGATCCGCGTTATCAATCTTAAATTCCTAATTTTTAGGGGTCTTCGACATAACCAACAAACACAAGCTTTTCGATCCCTAATCTCTCAAACAACGATCTCGTCCGATCTCTCTATCTCTCTTCACTCTTTAATCAAACTTTACAACAATCATCTTGAATCTATCTCTGTTTTGTGTCTCATTGAAAAAGTATGGCTCCAAAGACTCGCCTCGCCGAAAAAACAAAGAAGGAAGGTGCGCCGGAAAAGAAGAACGAGTCGGTGCTGAAGAAGAAGAAAGGTAAGGCAGAGAAGAAGAAAGTTGCAGAGGAAAAGAAGAAAGACTCTGCCTTAAAGAAAAAACAAGCGGCGGTGAAAAAAAAGAAGAGAAGCCGTGAAAAAAAAGAGATGCACCCAAGAAAAAGATTGATACCGCAAAGAAGAAGAGGAAGCGAGATAGTGGTGTCGACGTTGGGTCCTCGTCGAATCCAATCAAACGGCGTCAGATCGCATCTCCACCGGCCGATCCCGATCATTCCCCGACACTATCACCAGATCTCTTTCTCAGGATGATAGAGAGGGTACGCCAACTCCATCACTTCCAATTGAGCCACAAAAATCACATACTCAAACACCTAGTGAGGCGGAGAATCCTAACAACAGAGAGTCACGCTCACCCGAGGATGCTGTCAACAATGACTCCCAAAGAACGGTAAACAAATCAATTTAAAATGGTTTTGGAAATTTTATGATAAGATTGAACTAACAAATAAGAACGTGAGCAGATTGGATCTAACAACAGAGATTCAAACGCACCTGAGGCTGCCACTGGATCTGCTGCCATTGACAATAACACTCCAAGAACGGTAAATAAGTCAATTTAAAATGGTTTTAGGAATATTTATCACTAACAAATAAGTGGTAATTATATAAAAAGTGTAACTAGTATAACTAAAAGAATGAAACTAGTTCAACTAGTAATAAAATGTTGTAAAACGGAATCAGTTTAACTAGTACAACTACGCTTATCATAAGTAATATAACTGGTACAAATATCAAAAGTATAACTAGTTTAACTCATACAATTGAGTATTGTATAACTAGTACTACTAAAAGAGTGAAAAAAAGTTCAACTGGTAATAAAATATTGTAAAACAGAATCAGTTTAACTAGTACAACCACGCTTTTTATAAGTAATATAACTGATACAAATATCAAAAGTATAACTAGTTTAACTCATACAACTGAGTATTGTATAACTAGTACTACTAAAAGAGTGAAAAAGGTGCAACTGGTAATATTATGTTATAAACAGATTATGATAACTAGTACAACCACGCTTTTTATAAATAATATAACTGGTACAAAAATCAAAAGTATAACTAATTTAACTCATACAACTGAGTATTGTATAACTAGTTCTACTAAAAGAGTGAAAAGGTGCAACTAATAATATTATGTTATAAACAGATTAGGATAACTAGTACAACCACACTTTTTATAAATAATATAATTGGTACAAATATCAAAAGTATAACTAGTATAACTCATACAACTGAGTATTGTATAACTAGTACAACTAAAAGAGTGAAAAAAGTGGAACTGGTAATAATATGTTATAAACAAATTTAGGATAACTAGTATAACCACGCTTTTTATAAGTAATATAACTGGTACAACTATCAAAAGTATAACTAGTGTAACTAATAAAACTGAGTATTGTTTAAGTAAATGATTTTATTGATGTATAATTTGTCTAACTTGGTTATTCAATGTATTTTATTTTTGTTCTCAGGTTGAGGGGGACGATACTGCTGTAGAAGCTGACAGACGTGTCGGCTTTTTCTTCAAGCCGAGTGACTATGAGAAGGGTTGCAAGCTCTCCTCAAGGTGCCACCAACACGATTTTCTGAAGACGATCGAATATTTTGATGAGTCAGAGAAGAATTGGTTTAAATATCACCTTCAGTTCAAGCATTTATTCCACATGGAATGTTCTGAAAAAAGGTGATGAGATTGTGGATGTTGCTACTTCGGACTTTGCATACGGAAAAGGATCGACAAGCTTTGTTTGGGGTAAACGGTGTACCAATTAGATACTCCATCAGGGAACATACCCTCCTGTCTGGTTTATACTGCCACGCCTACCCAGAAAACTATCCGAGCATAGGAAAAATGAAGTTTGCGACAAAGCATTTTAAAAAGAAAGAGAAGAAGACTCCGGAGAAGAAGAAGGGGAAGGACACATGTTTGAGAGTGACAGACGCGGATGTCAAAGAGAAGCTTCTGAAGATGGAGTATGATGGTAGTAACGAGCGTCTGAAAATGGCAGTTCTTTACTTTTTGACCAGAGTTATAAGAGGAAGGTCAAAAGGAGGATACTTCATTGAGCCTTTCATTCTCCAAGCAGTAGATGATCTGGATTTTTGTGAAACGTTTCCATGGGGCCGTTACACTTTTGATGATTGCATGAAGGAGATTTTCCACCTGAGAGATCATTTCCGTGATGGGATCCCAGACATGGCCCAATGGGTATTTCCTGGGTTTATCAATCCTTTGGAGGTATATGAATTAGTATTTTTCATAAGCACATATGTTATAGTATAACTAATTTGATTTTGTGAAATAATGTGCAGATTTTCGCATTTGAATATATCTACTTAACGAAAGATTTAGAGATCCTGTTCCAAACTGTTTTGATGGTTGTCCAAGAATGTGCAAATGTAAGTTCAAGAAGACCGGGACAGCAGGATTTCTACTGGACAAGATTTATCGGACTCTAGGAAAGACGACGGTAAAAGCTTTTTTTTAAGTGTTGTTTATGTTATTGTATTCAAGTTCATAGTTAATTAAATGTGTTATATGGTCATATTTCAGGTCATTACCAGTATTTTGAAACTACAGTGATATGAACTAGACCTTTTGTATGAAATCATGGATGAAGGAACTTGGGAAGACGTGCTGCTGATAGATGATTCGGATAAAACAGACGCAACCGTTGATAATTGGAACAAGATCCTTGCAGAACCGGGGGGTAAAATTTTCTGGCCGGATCTATTCGAGATGGATGTGAGAACCCGACCTACCACATAACAGGAACGCGAGGCAGGGGGCGTGGTAGAGGGTGATAGAGGGGAGAGGCAGGGGGCGTGGCAAGGGGCGAGGCAGGTCGTGAGAGTGTAACCGAATTGGAGTTGAGGTTGAACAAGAGAATGGACGATGGATTTGCATTGAGAGACGAAACAATTCGTCTTCTGGCATGAAGAGTAAAAGAGTTGGAACAAGACAAGATTCAACGAGAAAGTTGGTCATTCCAGTTTGGTGAACCTGGAACCGGTTATGCTTCAGGAGGCAATGGAAGAGGTAATTGATTTTGAAATTAGTTGTGTGTTGGTTTTGTGTTGTGTGTTGGTTTTGTTGTAAATTTTTTTCGTTGTTGTAGAGGCTGAGAAGGAGGCCGAGACAGAGGATGATGAGATAGGGGAGAAAGAAGGGGAAACAGAGGCTGATAAAGATGGTGAGGAAGGTGAAAAGCAGGCCGAGACAGAGGCTGCCAAGGATGGTGAAGAAGGTGAGAAGGATGAAGTCCCGCATCCCGCACCTGATCCGGCTCCCGGTCTTCATCCAGATTTGATGGTGCCGCCGAATGCACCATATGCGAGATATACGGTGGAAGATATTCTCCGGATATCGGGACGAGAAGGTTTACGAATCGTCGATCCGGATCGACGCCCCGGCACATTTTGGTAATTATTCTAAACTAAAATTTAAATTTAAAAATTTATTTAATCATATTAAATATTGAAATAAATATATAAATATTTTCACATTTTGTAGGTTTTTGACGGACAATGTTTTAGGACAAAGCGTCGGGGATATCATTCGGGCAAATTTTCGGCATGCCCATCCCAACTAGACTCTTACACCGGACCACGTTCGTATTACGTGGTTCAAGTGTTTCGCGGTAATTAGTTTTTTTAAAAAAAAAATCTAATTAATTCATCATAGTTAAATTATAACTAATGTTTTTTAATTTATTCATAATTTTTTTGTAGCAAAAATAGAATTGGTCGCTTGGTGTCAACGAGGAAGTCAAAGCTGCGTTCTACAAAAAGGCGATGCAGCGCCTCAAAAACATTGTTGGTGATTGGAAGGACGACTGGAGGCTAAAACGGGATGACGCAAAACCAAGCTACCTCAACAATGACGTTTGGCTTGGTTTGGTGGCTTTTTGGATGAAGTCTGAGTCAAGGCAGAAGTCTATCAAGTACTCTGCGGCCCGGATGACCAAGAATGCTCAAGGTAACCTGCCAGTACCTCATACTTTCGGGCAGACCCCACATGATGGGAGGGCACTTAAAATTGTAAGTGTTTAAATTTTTTTGATTTTATTATTTTTTTTTAAACGTAAAATTTTAATTAATTTTATTTTTTATATAGGCTGCTGAAGAAGGAGCACCACCATCTCTCGTCCGACTATACAAGATTACCCACCAGCATTCTGATGGGACTTTTGTACATCCTCAAGCAAAGAAGATCTACAACGAGGTAGAGACTCGGATCGAAGAGATCCAGACTCAGATGTCGCAACAAAATTCGGATGCTCCACCGGTCCAGCTTTCCACCATCGACCAAGACAAAATTTTTGAGCTGGTAAATTATTTTAATTTTTTTTTTTAACTTTTTTAATTTTTTATTAAATATATTAATTATATTTTATAAATATAATTAGTAAATAATATTTGATCTTTTGTAGGTTGCACCGAAGAAAAAGGGACGTATTGTTGGGATCAGGACTGTGAATGATGTCCCGAGGGCGAGGGCCGAACACGCAGCGAGAATAGAAGAAGATTCCTCTCTCCGACGGGAATTAGCAGCTGCCAACAAAGTCATAGACGAGCATAAAGACAAGTTCAAGGCTATGGCGAATATGTTCGATCTTATGATGGAGAACTCGAACCCAAACCCAACGGTTGCTAGTGCATGGCAAGCTCTTCATCCGAGCTTTAACCCTGACCCCACTCCTGAAGAGCAAGTGGATTTAGAGCGACGTGCGGAGCAACACAGTTCCAAGTTGTTCCAAGAAATGAACCTCAACAACAGACCTTTATAGTTTTTTTTGTATGAATACTTTATATATTATTTTAATCAAATATGTTTTTATATTTTTTTTAATTTTATTAATTTAAAAAAAATCAAATTAAAAGCAAAAATTTTAAAAAAAAATCAAATTAAAAAAACGTATTATATTAAAATAAAATCAACATTGGTCATATGTTAGTCTTAAATTTATGACTAATGAACAACAATTGTCGATGTTACTTAGTTGTACAGTACGACCAATAAACTACCATATAATACGATTAATTTACGACCAAGAACTTAGTCGTAATATTACGATTACATTAGGACTAAACACTCTACGACTCTTTTACGACTACAACACTCACCTCAATGTTACGACTAAAGTCTCAGTCGTAACATTACGACTATATTACGACTACTTGGCGTAGTCGTACTATTACGACTAATTTACCACCAAATATGCATTACGACTAGCGGATAACGACCAGTGGTGTTTCGATGTTAATTAGTCGTAAAAAGTGTATTACGACCAATTAACAATCAATCACGTAGTCGTTATACACCTGTTTTCTTGTAGTGAACACAGAAACATGATTGTTATGTTATATGAAGTACTACCTGACATAAACAATACATTACATAAATAAGTTCAAAACACATAAATAAATTCTAGAACACATAAATAAGTTCAATAACACATAAGTAAGACTCACTCATCCTTTCCTTCGTCGCCACTTTCTTCGCTTCGACTTCCCTCGCTGCCACTTTCATCGCTGTCACTTCCTTCATTCTCACCAACTAATGGTGGATACTTCTTCTTTTTCTTCCTCTTATATTCACCTGCATATGGGAATCTAGTAACTTGTAGTCTTCCTTTTTTTTCTCAACATAGGGAGGAAAGACAACTTGAGAACGAATTTCTTCAGGAATTTCGTAACTTTCCCATGATGAATGATGAGGCACTGGATATATTGTCCTGTAATATGCCAAAGTCCACTGCTCCATCCAGTAATACCTAGAACAATAATGTTCAGCCATTTCTCCACGCGCCATGATGGCAGCAAGTGCATGCACACAAGGATACCGATCAATATCAAAACACCTACAATAGCATGTTCTTTCGCTCAAATCAACAAAATAACCTTGACCATCCTTACCAATCACATTGTACTGACGTTCAAATCTGTTTAGCTTCATTACCTTGAGCTTTTTTGCTTTGGATAATTGAGATGCAATATTCCATGCACGTGCGGAACTAGTATATGCCTCTCTGGTACACATAAAGATAATTGTCGATATTTGTTAAACCACTCTATCATTTTCCCCACCACCACATCAATCAGTGGCAACAACGCATATTTCCTTGGTTCCTTTAAAACATCATTGATAGATTCCACAGTGTTGGTTGTATCTATGTTGTACCTTTCTCCCGGAAATTTACATCTAGCCAATTTGGTCTCATGAACGTTGTCATCTAGGTAGTCGGCGGCTTTAGGATACATGCTCCTGAAATCATTGTAGCATTTTCTGAACTCTATCTCTGTGTACATACCAGCAATTTTTCTAAACTTTTTGGCAACTCCTTTCTTGTTAACATTACTACATGCTCCGCTAACATTATACGACAAGTGATAAATGCAATATCCATGGATCGCCAATGGGTACACCTCGTGTACTTTCTTGATGATGCTTTGGTTTCTATCAGTACAAAATACAAGTTGAGGGTCATCTGGTATCAAAGTTTTCAATGTAGTCAAAAAACATTCCCAACTTGCATTTTTCTCACCATCTACTACCGCAAAAGCGAGAGGATAATGATGATGATCTGGATCATGAGCAGTGCCAATGAGAATCACTCCTTTATACACACCCTTCAGGTGAGTTCCATCCATTATTATCACTTTCCTCATCGCCTTAAACCCTTCAATGCAAGCTCCAAGCGGAAAGAACATATACTTAAACTGCTTCGTCTCATCCACTACTAATCGGGTGATGGTATCATGATTCATCCTCTCTAACATGTACAAGTATGATGGCAGTCTCGCAAAACTCTCCTCAGGGTTACCACGCAGATCACTGATAGCTTGGTGTTTCCCTCTCAAAGCCGTAGAATATGAAACCGTGACACCTATTTTGTTCTTCACCAAATCTATGAGAGTCTTTGGATCCGGAGTCTTTAATTGGCCTGGATAATCAGTGTGCACCATTGATGCGACCAAGCTTGGTGTGCCTCTTTTTCCCCTCTTGGTTACACTTCCCTCTCCCCGAGTACACGTATGCATCTTTCTATATGTTCTGATGGTGAAAAAGCTAAGTTTTTCAGCTTTGCAGCTCATAAATACCATGTGCATCCAACTCCACGACATTTTAATACGTAAGTCACGCGATTCGACTTCACTATATCAACCTCAAAGAAATTCGAATGCACTCCTTTGTCCACTAAATCCCTCACTTCATCCTTACTCGCAAATTCTTACTGCAAATGCATATCAATACCATCATCCCACTCAGCATTGACAATCGTTTCTACAGATGGTGTAACAGCCAGCAACTCCTCCCTATTATCCATTTCATCACCCTCTTCATTGTGTTCCTCATGCTCATACCCATCTGACTGTTTTTGAGGAACAATTGCCAACTCCTCAACTCCAACCATACCATCATTAGCTCTGACATCATTCATAATTGCCTCATTCATAGAAAACTGCTCATTACTCTGATTTGTTGAGATGATTTCGGATAGCTCCACATGCAAGATACTACGCCGGTATTTCCTATCCACCTCCAGTAAATATCCTAAAACATCTTCTTGCCTATTCGATCAACCAAGCGAGAATAAGTAATCCTCAGATTTTCCTTTCATCACTAATGTAGAAATATTTCGGGCTCCACCATGATCAAAATGTATCATCACTACAGCTCCACTACCATCCATAGTTCCTGAAAAGGAGTTAAAACCAACATTACAACTTACAAGTTATACCAGTTATATGAGTTATATTGTCGCTAAAATACTGGTTATACTAGTAGTACTAGTTAGATTGGTTTACGTGTAACACTAATTATAAGTTATACCAGTTAAACAAAGTTGACTTGGCACATGACTTCTAAGTTATACTAGTTTTACCCATACTCTTATTTAATGTTACTTGGAGTTGTACTGGGTTTACTAGTTTAACGTTTCGTATAACCAATATCACTAATACTTGTTCTGTTAGTTGTACTAGTGTTACTTTTGTCAGTTGTACCAGGTTTACTAGTTTAACATTTTCGTATAACCAATATCACTAATACTAATTCTATCAGTTCTACTAGTGTAACCGTTTTTAGTGAATTTCGACTTAATAGTTGTACCAGTTATATCAATGTCAAAAACGATTTAATCTACATTATCAAGATTCATACTTTAACAACATTATATTAAACATTGAAATCTGACTCATGACGTTAACATACTTATTATGTCACTAAAACGAAACAGAAAACAAATAAAGAAAAAAAGAGGCAGAGAAGAGTGAGAGAGAAGGAGAGGGAGAGAGTATACACTTACCAAATAATTTCAAGACCAAGGACGAGGCATATTAGTTGTTTCAAGGCGTTGAAAGCTGTAGAATAACCCTAAGAAATAGAATTAGAGGTCTGTAGATGAAAGCTTGAAGAAGAGAACTTTGGTTGGTGAAAGAAATGAATTTTCGTGGGAGGTGGTTGATGGTGTAATGAAGATGAGAGGAGAGAAGGAGAGAAGGAGAAATGACAGAAAATCGGACGGCTGAGGTTACATCTCGCCTTATTTGATCTAATGGTTCACATTGAACCTTCATTAAAGATAATATGGTCTTTTCACCACCCTTGGTCCATGATAGATTGATTTTGATTGTTGGAGATTAGTTTTTGTCCTTTTGGTCTATAATAAATCTTTGTCCCCACTGTGCAGATCCCATCTCCTACCTCTGTTTGGCTTATGGAATTTTAGCAAAAGACATGTAATATGGTTTGAAATTTTCTCGATTAGTGAGCATCAAGTATTCAAATATGTTATCAACTGCTTATGCACGATAGTCTTTAAACATTGAATGTGGTTGCATTATTTGTCACGTTTTCAAATTTTGTAAATGAAAACGGACGTATAGGGGTAATGATCGATACCATATAAAAAATTTAATGATTCAAAATCTAACCATTTCACCTAATTGGCTAGAGTATACTCAATATAAATGCCTTTCTACGCTTCTTAACAATCCATAGGAAATTTATATTTTTTCTTATATGTTATATTCTAAATTTTTAAAAACAACTATAAATTATTAAAATTGTTAAAAGTTTACCATTAATGATTTAATTTTTTTTTTATATAACAGAATGTAAATAATCATAAAATCATATGAATATGAAGTTTCATTTAATAGATATCAGATATTTATCTATTATATATATTTATTTTAATATCATTTAAATTAAACTATATACCATATAAAAATATTTAAATACATGTTAATTTCAGATTTGCATTGAAAAGATATTGAGACCTTAATATTTTTATATTGCATTGAATTTTAAATCCAATTTTGAATTACTAAAACTATTAAAAATCTTACACTGAAAATTTCATGATTAATGGTTTAAAGTTTTTTTATCACAATAAATATACAATTGTTAATAAAATTATATGAATGTAAAATTTCAATTAATAATATTCATATTAAAATATATTATATTTCTATATCAATTTCTTATATAGCATATAAAATAAATAAAAAGGATTTTTTAAAATTTATTTACCAATAAAAACTATTGTAAATAAACAAGAGTGATTTTTTTTATGTGATTACTCCAAAATAGTTATATACATAATAGTTTCTCTTTTCCAATTATTTAATATATTTATTGTTTTATAATATGTAACTAAACATCAAATAAATAATAATATATACAAATAATTTGTATACATAATGTTTATCTGGCGCAAGGCGCATATCTAGTATAAATCAATAAACAAATAGAAATCTAAACTTATATTATACAAATGAAAAGTGGTATAACAAAAGTGGTAGAATTGAAATTCTCTCAAATCTAGATGGGAAATCATACTCTAAAAATAAATACATTTTGAAGCTTTTGTCATCAAAGCATAGTTATTGTACAAACATGGTTAGCAAACCAATATATATATAGTTTCAAATTGTTCAATGTATTAAAATTTTAATTTATATACCAAATTTGGTTAATATACTGATGATTTATAATAAATTCTACAAAAACTGTTCTATTTTTACATTTTAAAAATAAAATTCTTAGAAGCCTCTACATAAAACTTCTTCATTAGTCTACATAAACTTTCTTTATTAATAAATTTTGTAAGGACAAAATCACAAAATAGTTTTTTTGTTTTGTTTTGTTTGGTCGTAAGGGATAAATGATAATTTTATAAACGTCATTGTTGCATTTGATTAAATAAAAAGTGTTATTATATTTTAAGGTTAGTTTTGCATTTTAAGTTATATTTGACAAACACCCCTATATAAACAGCAAATTCTCAAAATTGTGTTTTTTTGGGTTCAAATTTCTGAAAATTGTATTAATAAAAAATTGGAAGCAAAATAAAAAAGGAAAGAGAAAGAGGTAGTGGCTGATTGTTTGTTCTTCGATTCATCGCTCTGCGCCGTCTTCGATCGTCGTCTGGTTCGCTTCTTCGTCTTTCCTCTGCAGTTAGTTCTCAAATGTTAGATCGGAGTTAAGTTAAAAGAATCAAATTGTGTAATTCGACTCGTATTTAGATTCGAAATCGAAATTTAGTTTTTTAAGGAATCGCAATTGGAATCGTTGTTCGCTGATGATTTAAGAAACCCTAATTTTCTGGGCAGGAAGTGATAATGGAAAGGATTAGAAACCTGAAGATAAAGACATCGACTTGTAAAAGGATCGTGAAGGAGCTTCACTCCTATGAGAAAGAGGTTGAGAGAGAAGCTGCTAAAACTGCTGACATGAAAGACAAAGGCGCTGACCCTTACGACCTTAAACAGCAGGTGCCATAATGATTCAGAACTCGTCTGTTGTTCTGTAATGATAGCATGTGTATCACTATCTGTGTGATTGATGATGCAGGAGAATGTGCTGGGTGAGTCGAGGATGATGATTCCGGATTGCCACAAACGTCTAGAGGCTGCTTTAGCTGACCTCAAGTCCACTTTGGTAATTACACTTTCAGTCATCTCTGAGCTTTGTTGGAGAAAACTTAGTAGCATTTTATCCTCTCAAACTAGAACGTTATATGTATCTATTTTGAAGACAAACAATGAATAAACACACACACACACACAGGGGAATCCGTGGAGTTCCTTTTCTGTGTTATCTCTTACAGAAACTGAATTTTGCAGGCGGAATTGGAAGAGATGACAGGTCCAGAAGTTGAAGATGCAAAGAAGACGCTCGCCGATGTGGAGAGACAGTTTCCCACAGAAGATGCCTGATTTAGCTATCAGTGAGTGTCTATCTGAGTGGTGTGTATTCTGACGATTGTATGAATCTTCTTTTCTTACATTGCTATCTACTGCTCTTAATACATTTTGGTGACTTTTCTTTCATTACAGCTCCGAAATGCGTTTACATCACAGAAAATTACACCTACGGAACATACACTTTTTCAATTTGTGATTTACACAAGAAGACACTTTGTGCTTTTTACACACTTTCTATGAATTGTGTGTAGAAAATTGAAAGATGCAAAGAAGGGATAAAGATTTAAAGTGATTATATTTTTTTGTTTAAACTCTGAAAGCTTGTGTAAAGACATTTGTTGTCATAAAGAATGATACGTTTGTTTGTATATCAATTTTGTAAACATGTCTTGTTTATAAAAAAAAAATCTAATCTCGGGGATAGTGTTATTTATTAATCTTTGAATATTCAATCTAATTAGACAACAACAGAAAATGTTTATAGCTAATGATTTTTAGGTAAGAAAATAAAAAAAAAAAGAAAAAAGAGCTCAGGTTGCAGCATCTAAAGGATTATTTTGACTGTCCGTACCAGCTAAGCTCTAAAGGATTTCTTCAAACCTATCTACATCTGTAAATAGTTATGTCTGTACTGCTTTGCATGCTTTGTTATTGTACTGTGCCTCTATCTGCAACATACTTCTTTAAGTACTTTAACATTATGGAAGGAAACAAGGGAGATGGAAACATGATCGTGATGGGTTCAGAATTGCTTTTCTTTGAAGTATTTGATCATGGGATTGTTTCATTAGTGACCAAGGAAGCAACAAATATCCAACTAGGTTTGTTAACCTTGCTTACCAATAAATGGAGATCATATACGAAAGTCCAAATTTGGGAAAGTGTTATATCAATGCTTAAAAAATTGTAAGCCAGTTATTTGTCTTAATAGTTGAATATTAATCTGTACTATACAACTCTTAAAATTTGGGAAATCTCCATTAGGGAAATAGATGACTTGGAGCTATGATAAACTAAGGAAACAAGTTTCAGTGAGGATCATTATTATCTTATGGAAGAGCTTATCAAAGAACTCAAGTGTGATTGCAGATAATCATGGAAGTTATAAAAACAATATCCAAGCGAACTTGTACACATACACATTCAATTCAACTAGTAAAATGTAACATAATAAGAAAAGATGCAGTAACATCGGTTCTCAAATTGTTTCATAGTAAGAAAGTCAATATACACTCAGATCAAAACCTATATACAGAGTTTCTACTTGAATCAAATAAAATAAAAGCGGAAGTGGAAGAGGAGCAAAACTAGGCGAAGATGGTCTTGTTAGGCATGACTTGAGAAGCAGCAAAAGCAGCAGGAACAGGAATGCTTTGGGTATTAGAAACACTCCTTCTAACAAAGTTGGCCAGTTGCAGAGCTATTTTTGCTTTTATATAATCATTCGCAGAAGAAGGAGGCTGTGTGATCTTGTTTCCACGCAGGAAGATATGGTTCAACAATCTTGTGGCGTCTTTTGTCCTAGGCTCAAAGCAAGTCATGATAAAGAGTTTTGCTTCCAAAGGAAGGTCACTCGGAATCAGTGGCTCTTGGCCATCCATGAGATCATCCACGTTGTAGTTCTTATGCCACCAAGGTCGCATTCCAGTGTACATCTCCAGTACACAGCAACCCAAGGACCACAAATCAAGGTCTTTCCCTGTCTCGCCATAACAAACCGAGTCGGGAGACATGTAGATGGGTGTTCCCGCAAAAGGACAACTAGGGTTCCACCAGCTACTGTCTCCTTCCCTTGTGGTCAGACCAAAATCAGATATCTTCAACTCGAAAGAAGAACTCCACGCGCCGTTGTGGTTAGGGAAAAGGAGGATGTTGTCCGGTTTAAGGTCGCAGTGAACGTAGCCGTGTGCGTGAATCGTGGCTAAGCCTTGGAGAATCATACGAGTAAAGTCTCTGATCATAGGATCAGGCAGCTTCTTGTCTTTGAATTTGTTGATGAAACCACTCAGGCTTCCTCCAGGAGCGTATTCCAAGGGAATCTTGTACTCCACGCCACCATTAAACTCGTTCACTTCCGCTTGCACTCTCCTCCCATAGCACTGGACGATTCTCGAACAGCCTTTCAGTTCAGACAGGATTTGAACCTCTCTCACCAGAGCCTCCGCGTGTTGACTGTCCGACGTTTTGACGGCCACGGACATCATAGCCCCGTCGTAGCCTATGCCTTGATAGAGACTCACCGAACCAAAGGTACCGTTACCTAGAACCTTAACAAACTGCAAATTTGGCCCTGCCATTGCAAACAATTGAGAGAAAGTTTTTTTGCAAAATCTGAGAGAATAAGCAAATAGACAGATAACACAATTCCCAATTTCCTTTTTTTGCAAGTTCAAAATCTTCTTTTATATATCAAAACAACATAAAATAATGTAGTCACCAAACCAAAAAGGAAAAATAACAAAATCTCCCTTTGTCATCACAATCCAATATATTCTTATCCGTTGGATCAGTTATTTTACTAATCTGCTTTTGTATTTTTACTTTTTATCTCTTGTAAAAATCTTAATCCACACGATAAAGACAATGTTCAATCTCTTTGATTTGTAGTAGATTATACTCGTCAAAAATTCTACTTTAACTAAATTGTGATATCGCTAAACAAAAGAAAAAAAGAAAATATAAAAAATCCAATACATCCTAACAATTGGATCAAACATTTAATTTAAGTTTTACCCAATGGAAAAATAACTTGAGCCACAAGTTTATACACACATTCTGTCACGACATATTGTACTATCTAGCTTATTAAAACAAAAGTCCAAAACCATTTTTTAGTTAAGTGTTTTCTTACAATTTTCACTTTTTCTAACAGATTTTAACCACTTCGTTTATTGTTTTTCCAAATAATTTTAACTACTTCATTCATTGTCTTTTCTAAATAAGTTGCAACATTTATTATGCAAAATAAAAAACTTAATTCAACTATTTTAAGTGTTTTACTAGGTGTTTTCCTGCACCATGTGCAGAAATAAATTTTTAACTTTAAATTAAATTTAAAACTAAATTTCAATAGATTTTGTAGTTTAGAAGATTGATTAACCCTATTTTTACATTTTTTTTTACGACAAAGGCTCTTATATTGCTCAAAAACATGAGGTGGTCTGAGAATCCAAACCGTAATAGAACAATCAATAAACAACAAATTGCGATAAAATAAACATCAAGAATTACCAGACGTTTCAATCGGACAGCAGATGGTTTAGCTAGGATTGCTCGTTCAATCTTATCTTTATATTAAGTAATATATTTAAATATAATTTTTAAAATATTTTAAATATATGCATTCTTATTACTATTGCCTTCGTTTTGTAAATTTAAATTAATTATAAATGTATATACACTATGTATCTTTAATATAAGGTGATTTAAATTATTACAATGATTTAAAAATTTGTCCAAATATCTAAATTTAATTATCCGAGTCACTATAATCTTTATATCATATAATAAATAATAAAATTTTAACTGTAATATTTTATTTTAAAATAATATGGTAATGAACTTTTAAAAAAGTAATGTATGTTTTAAAATATATTTTTGTTAAGTAGATTAACTTTTGGAATTTGAATCACATATAATTTTGCAAAAAAAAAATATTTTTGCAAAACTCAAAACATTATAAATGCTAAAATATAGAGCACTTGTTTTAGATACAGTATATTGAACATTTTGATTATTGGAAATAAATTTAAGAATAAAATTTTTTCTTATAATTTTACCATATTTGGATAGTTTTTTATTATAAATATTAAAATATATAAATACTAAAAATAATAAATACATTTAGTGTTTTTTATTAACTTGTTCAAAGTGTAAGTTTAATATCAATTGCATATGAGATTTAAATTATTTATTAATTTTTAATTATGGTACTAGTTATATAGTTAATATTGTATATTTGAAATTCCTTAATTGAATTTTATGTAATAAATGTGTTTAGCCATGTTTAGGTAAGATCATGTCATCATTTAATTGAGTCATGTCATCTTTTTTTTTACTAAATTGATTGTGGTGATAACATTTAAGCAAATCAGTTTGTAAATAATGTCTAGGGGATTAGATCGTTTAAATTCATTTTTCACTCTTCATAACTACTTCATTAATTGTCTTTAACATAATAATTTGACATAGTTAATTTTACATGATAACCATATTAATTCATCATATTTGAATAAAATTTCTCAGTTAGTGAAAAGAATTGAAAACATTTAAAAAGATTTTCTTAATTTGTTTGCAGATGCATTTAGGCATGTGCATTCGGAAATTTGTTTGTGTACGTGCTTTAGGTATCATGTTTTTGAGTTTGAAATTTGGCTCGGTATGGGTATTATAAATTTCCAGGTGGGTTTCGTATCAGGTCCTTCCAAGTCCGGATGAGTTCAGTTTTGAACTTTTGATGTATATGAACCTAAAATATCAAAATAATCAATGTATTTGAAACGTGTTTGAATATTTACTCTAAAATTAACCATATTACCCTATTTTGTTTTGGGTAGTTTGTTCCAAACTAAAAATAATCAACTAACTAAAAAGTAACCATATTATCTAACCTGATCCGGGTTCGATTCTGATATATAGAAACTTAAAATCATATAAATAACCAATATAAAATTAGTTACGTGATACATCTAAAATATATAATATTAATCATAAAAATAAATATTAATTATAAAAAAATAAAAGCTAACATCAAGCTCTAGTTACAACTGAAAAAGAAAGACATTGAATATTCGAATACTATCAAAGGTAGCTGACTGTCACAAAATTTTCAAGATGTAAATGTACAGAAGTAGCCTGGAAGCGATCTTCTAAACCTGCATTTAATTAAACGATTAGATAGGGACAGAGTCCCCAACAACAAATATATACTTACCAATTAACGCGTCTACAACTATAAGATCCTTTTTTTTTTGCAACATTCCGAATTTCTTTTTTTCAATTTTCATTTATAATTTTATATGTTACAACAAAAAATAATATGCAAGATTATTTAAGAAGAATTTATATATTTATCTGTATAGCATGATAATTAAAAAAAAAAAATCATATAGCTTACATTTACGAAAGTGATTCCATGGATATTTGGAAAGAGTCGGAAATACACGTTTGTACCTCTTAGTCTCAGTGGCATCTGTCGTAGTCCACTTGGTAAGGAAGTTATTATCAGTAAAGAAAAAAATCACATTTAGCACAGACACAAACATAAAAGAAAAAAAAAACAAAAAGAGCTCAGACAAACAGCGATCACATCTGAAATGATCAGAAGAATGCAAAGGATCCAACCTTTACTGCCAACATCATCACAGCTCTTACTGCACCAGCCGGGAATCGAACCCGGGTCTGTACCGTGGCAGGGTACTATTCTACCACTAGACCACTGGTGCTTTGGTGAACAAACAAGACTAGTCAATTTATTAAGCTAATAGCTTCAGATTGAGCACGGACTACTATTTAGCTGAGTCACTGGCTAATGGAATACACATATGGGAAGGGGAAAGAGAGCATAGGATAAAATTTGGAGGACACAAGTTGTGGCAATAGCCAGCAGCAACAGCACAGAATCTATCATATTAAGACAGTTACTAATTAGCTAAAAGCATTCCTTTGTTGTATTATATCTAAACCAAACCATAATACAGCGATCACCAAGACTAAACACAAAACGGCAGAAAAAAAGACAAATATACTACTTAACCGAGATATCAGAGCTGTGCTAACCTGATATGTTTCTGAAGAAGATGATCTCCAAGACAACAGTCTAATGGATGATTGCCAGTTGCTAGAACCCATCATAGCTCGTGAATCGTCAAGACATGTCAGTTTTGTCAAAGTGGTTTCTGTAACATCAGATTTAGCAAGAGATTATTATTTACCATGAGATAATGCACAAAACAGTTACCATGGCTAGAGAGCACAAAACTGATATACTCTTGAACAGTTGAGGCTTTGGTGGTGACATAACCTTCGGCTTCTCTGGGACATGTGCCGGAGATGGATTCTTCTTTGTAATAACAACAATGTCTTCAAATCTCTCCGGCTGTACCCGCCTTTTCTCTACGACCTTCTTATCATCATCATCTTCGATTAGAAACGGATGCAGCAACAACTCGGAAGCTCTTCCCCTCTCCAACGGGTTCAAGGCAAAACACTTGTGTAGAAACTGCCTTGCTTCACACGGCAAATACTCTGGAACCTCGGGTGCTTTACATTCCTCTCCTAAAACACGCTTAAGATCATTGAGACTACTCACCTCTGACCAAGGACGCTCGCCGGTAAACATCTCAAGAACTATGCAGCCTAAGGACCACAAAATCTAGGGCTTTCTGGACAGAGCCGTCGTGGACTGAATCAGGAGACATGTAGTTAGGAGTGCCCACAAAGGGGGAATCAAGTTGCCAACAAGGAGATATACCTCCCGCCTTTATCGCCAACCCTAAATCCGAAATCTTGAGTTCGTATGAGTAGTCTTCATCGTACCTGGAAAAGACAAGAAGATTGTCGGGTTTAAGATCGCAATGAACATAACCATGTCGGTGAATGGAGACAAGTCCTTGGAGAATCATGCGAGTGAATTCTCTGATAACATAATCAGACATTAATCGACCTTGTTGTTGTGTTCTGTGGATGAAGTCAGATAGGGAACCTTCAGAAGCGTACTCCATGGGCATCATGTAGACTCTGTTTCCATCGGAATCTTCTCTTTCAAGCATGTCTTGCTCCAACAACTGCACGATCCTAGGACATCCTCTTAGTTCCGACAGGATTTCAAACTCTCCAACGAGAGAGTCACGTGATGATTTCACTGCCGTGTACAGCATTGAACCGTCGTTTTGACTGTAACGGAAAAGATCGACGGAACCGTACGAACCCTTCCCTAAGAACTTTACGAACTCAACCTTCAGCGACATTTATCCAACGAGAAGAAAGTTGATTACCAGAAAAAAGAAAGTAATTGAAGAAAGTAAAAACCCTAAATTGATTCGCTCTGATGAAGAAAAGAAAAAGAGAGAGGCTCTTTGATTACTTTCTTTCTGTATCAGAAATAAACAGACAGAGTGCGCTAAAATATGTCCCAATTTCCTTTTTAGCAATACTCCCAATTTCCTTTTTTATTTTATTTGACAACAAAAACAAATGTTAGTGACTAAACAAAAAAAAAGGAAATTAGCAAACTCTGCTGTTGCTTCCCCAGTCCAATATATCCTGACCGTTGGATGAACCTTCTTTTCTTTTTACGAGTTTGACACACTGTAAAAGTGTTACATATAAACAGCGGTGGAGCCAAGAAAGTTTTCTAACTGAATCGATATGTTACATATTAAAATATTTTATAAATAATATACCATAAATTTGTAAACATATTAAATCCATCATTTTCAGCTGCTGAAGTAAATTTATAGGATAACTTACAACTAAAATATCATAATTATATTTATCATTTATAACTTCATTTTAAATTAAGTTTGCAATAGATATTATTCTTAGTCGATTTCTAACAATTAAAGAAATGGGTTATTCTCTTGTAACAATTCTTCTGCTCTATGATTACTGTTAAAACTTAAAAGGAGGGCAACGAAGAGGAGAAAAACGAGGCTTGAATATGTTACCTAGATGTAAAAGCAATCATAAACTAAATACAGAATTTTTAGTGAACATTATTATCTTTTAGATAGCTTTACTAAGAACTCAAGTGCAATGAAAACAACATTTTATAGGGAGGAAAAATATATAGCACAAACAAAATTAAAGATGAATGCACAAATAAATAAAGATGAATGCACAAATAAAAAAAAAAGAGCTCAGTCTCACGGCATTGACATCTGACAATATCAGAAGATGGCGAAGGAACCAACCTTCGCTAGCCAACATCATCACAGCTCTTATTGCACCAGCCGGGAATCGAACCCGGGTCTGTACCGTGGCAGGGTACTATTCTACCACTAGACCACTGGTGCTTTGATGATCAAACACAAGACCATAGTTTTTAGTTAGAATAAGACAGATGAAGTGAAGTCAATAGCTGAACCACTCGCTAATACAAAGACATGTAAAGGGAAAGAGAGCATAAAATACAGTTTGGGGGACAAGTTATGATAAAACAGCAAGCATATTAGATAAAAAGAAGAATAATAATTTAAACTTTAATGCTTTCCATGAGATGTTGAAACACGACAACTGTTTCATCACCAAGCATCAAAGCTCCATTTTAACCTCTGCAATACATAGATCAATGGAGACAACCTAAAACACACCCCCAAACTCACCAAAGACCATAAAAAAACAAAACAAATGCAAAAGCAGAAGATCGCCATTCTTGTTCTTTTGTCTCAGAAGCTTACCTAAAACTATGACAAAATCAAACCCAAAACTGTACCTCACTCTCACTCTTCTCCTCTTGGTGTCATTCTTTACAGAACATATTAAGATAACTAAACAATGAGAGTAGCCTTTTGCCTTCTTCATATCAGGTTGCAGCTTTCGGCTCTTCGCAGCGTGCAGCCTCTCCTCCTAACTCCGTTAATCCTAAAACATCAGCAACCCCCGAACACTGCCCTACTTCTCTTCGTTTACTCTCCTCTTTCTCAGCTTCAACGTCTTCTCTGTTATAAGGATCAGTGTTCAGATCAATCCTCCCTTCCTTCTCTCCGTTATTCTTATCAATCTCGGCCTCTTCTGTCGCTTCCTTGTGCTCCTCATATGCTTCTGCTGCTGCTGCTATTTCATCTCGCTCTAACTGCTTCTTCTTCCTCCTCATCATCAACGTTTTGAACCTTCTCTTCACTGTGCTGCACACTGTACACCCACACGTGGGCTTATGCCTACCTTTCCCACTTGGCGGCTGAATGCACACTATGCAAGAGCATCCAACCCTGTGCCTTGGATGTCTGGTCGTGGTCGCAACCTCTGAGTCGCCTAAACTGTCTCCAAAGACTGCTGCACTCGCTAGCGCATCCAGACCTGACGGTTCCTCCTCAGTTTTTACCGTCTGGCTTATCCCAGTTCTTCTCTTCTTGTACTCTAAACATATACACAAGACTGTTAGTGCCTTGAGACTTGAAATCTCAAGATAAGCTGATTATATAATGTATAACTTTACAACTATGCTACAAACATCAAATGCTAGCAAAAGCTAGAGTCCAAGCCTCCAAGGTACAACAAAAGTCATACCTTTACCCGCTCTAAGAACATTCTCAAGTTCTTTCAGACTCTCCTCTGGTGCAGAACACGAACACCTATCAATCGCATATCAAACTACATAAACAAGACCTCAAGGACAATTTTTCTATAATGATCTTCGATTCAAGTGACCACGAGGATTGTTTTGGAAATTCTTACATGCTCCTGTCCCAAACATTGTCTGAACATGTCCATTTTGCGGGGAGAAGAGCATCTAGAGGTAACCTTCTCCATTTAGTGCACTCATCGCACGATGCCCATCGTTCTTGTTCACTGGTTCACAAAGATATTCGTTAGTAAAATTGCTTGAAAGCTGACGATAAGCACCAAGGGCAAGGCTATCATAGTAGAAGATATGTTGCCGTTCATTTCATTGACTTGAGAAGTGAAAGAAAGAACTTACCCTGAAGGTTTTGAAGTAACAATCGTCCTCTTTCCAAAGACCGGAGGTTCCTATGCGTATTAACATAAACAAGAAACATGACTTAGCTGAGGACAGTCAAGTACAAACTTACTCACACAAAAACTAGTAAATAGTTACAGAATAATCTACCACTTACGTCAAATTCTTCAAATTCATGCTCCTCGATGACAGCAATGGTGGGCTTTGCATTAGGAGAGGGACGAAGCAACTCTTGAGCTTCTTCCCATGTGAGTCTCAGCTCCATAGATTCTTCACTATGCAAAAGCAGTCTCTTATTTTTAGCCCCAATGGTCCGGGTCCGAGTCCTCTTCTTCTCCTTAACCCTTGACGGATCATCACAAATCCTGCCTCCATTCATCTCACTCTTCTTCAAGCTACTACCACCATAAGGTGAGCTCAAATGCTCAGGCAGACCTTTCAGTTCTTCCGGAATTTGTGAGGGGCACGAGGAAGCATTTATGGAGGTCGGGTTCTCTGTAAGACCAGACGATGATGTGTCCTCGTTTGAAGTACCGTTGGTGAGACCACACCCCTGTGTTTAAAGATTGCATCAAGTTAAGAATGGAGCTAAGAAAGAAACATTCATTACAAAACCAGTTAATAGAAACCCGAACCTGCATGTCTACAGTATAAGCTGCCTTCCTGGCACCCATGATTAATTTGCCACCAGGATCAACCCGGCTGAAAGTTACTATACAAGGCAAAGAAGAATCGCCACACAATGAGAGAAGGCAGAAAAAACAAAGAATGTATTCAGAATCTATATAAAGTTGCCGAGCAGTACCTGTATCACCAGCCTGTAGCATCATGGACTGTATGCAGGGAGTGACACCTTCTAAGACATACATTCTACTGTTGTTATTAGGCCAGAATCTGAACTGGAATGTCCACTCCTTACCCCTCACATCTTGGATTTTCAAAGGAATGCCTTCCGATTGACTGATGGGAGGAAAATATGCCTATACACACCATGCCACACTTCAGCCTTAGCTCTCTACAGAGATCTTAAGGACAATGCAATGGCAAAGTTACCTCTGCACAGGCTTTGGGAAGAACTAGACGACCAATGCGACCGGCATCACTGGCACTAAGAGTTTTCTCAAAAAGAGGTACAATGTTCATGTTCAAACTAAAAGACTGTTAAGGAAGAGCAGGGAAGTCACCAGAACTGTGTCCAAAGTAAAATGATTGGCAAAAAAAAGAAGGATACTTTCCAGAGATCTGCTGAAGCTCTTTATCGGTGTATTTTGGCCAATACCGAGGAAGTAAATGGCCTTTCCCACGCCCTTCCACAGGAGGCCTCCCGATCCTGGCCTGAGCAGATTTACTAGTCCCTGGAGGAGTTCCAAGAACAGATTTTGAAGGCTTTTGCAGTATACTTGACGCAGAGCTCTGGCCAATGTGGGACTGAGAAGTAGCACCCATGAGTTTCTTTCCATCGACTACAGGGCTTGCAAAAGATGGACTGTAAGGAAGTACTGCCAAAGCCATATTCAAAGATGGTTGTGAAGGCGTTGATGACGATTCATGCATTTCCCCAGTGTCTAGCCTATACCCGGTGGTGGCATTATTATTATTATTATTATCTGGTTTCATAAAACTACCAAACCCAGGGTGAGTCATGAACTCTTCTCTTTTATCATCCCCGGGGACTAGTGGCTGAGACTCGCATCTCTGTGACTGAGAAAAGAGATCGGCATCGCTTCTTACTACTCCATCAATACTCATTCCACTTTCCCCATTTGTATGTTGCCTGTTCATTACCAATCTGCTAAACACACCTGGATTCTCACCTCTTTTACTCTGCAACGAAAAAGAGAATCGTTAAGACACAGAACAACAGCTTTGTAATAATAACATAAATAGCTCACCAGATTGAGTTGATGGCAGTTCGTACATGAGGTACAACCAACACCACCGTAGTCCATAAACTCGACCATGAGCTTAGAGGCAATGCATCCACAATGAAGTCTCTGTCATTACACAATCTCAATCAAACCAACATTGCAGAGAAAGAGAAAAAAAAAACAAAAAGAGAGAGTATTTAAAACCAAACCCACCTTGTTGCATAGATAGCATTCCCTCCACCCAGATTGCTCCATATGGAATGTTTCGCAGAACAGAGAAGTCTCATAAGCGGATCTATAAACACAGTCATTGCAAATCAGACACTAATCATCACTTATGTCTGCATTAATGGTGTGCTATTTATAGATAGATTGGTGAAATCAAAGACAAGAACACAAACACACCATCGTAAAGACAAGATCATACCCAATTACTTAAGTCTATATTAATGGTGTGCTATTTATAGATCCAAACAGTCAGGATTGGTAAACGAATAGGCAGTAAGAATTTAATAAACCATCTACGCAGTCAAAAACAAACACACTGTAATAAAAAACAAGAACAGGTAAAGATCGAGACTTTATGTCCTAATGGAGAAACGAAAGTTGGGTGAAATTAGAGGAGATACCCGCAACGAAAGCAGAGATCAGCGAGAGCACCAGATCGAAGAGGCCAACCTTTCTTCCATTCAACAGTAGAGGTCGAGCCACATGATGCGTTCATGCACACCTTTGACCCCATTTTGACTTCAAACATTCGCGAATCGAAATCGAAACTCTTAGAACCCTAACAGTACCGCCGGAGATAGGACGAATCGGAGGTGGAATCGACGTGAATTGGAGAGGAGACTAGTCATGAACATGCATCGACGTGGTCAATCTAAGTCAGCGTTAAGAGATCAGAGGGGGTTGAGTGAAAATCACGGCAGGGAGTAGAAGGAGAAGAGACGGCGAATTGAGAAAGAGAGAGGAGGAGACTGTAACGGCGACGAGGTTTTTTTTTTAGTGTTTTCTGATTTATTTTTTCGATGTAAAATTAAAATTATGGGTCAGATAGAGAGAGAGAAGGAGATGAGATATAGAGAGAGGGCATGCAAGAGAAGGGATTGAGAGGAAAAGAAACGCATAAAATGCATGCACACGCCGCTTAAGACCAAAGTTGTAATAATAACAGGAGAGAGCTTAGATGTGAACGAAAGTGGGAGACTATTTTGTGTTTTCTCTTCCCTTTTTGACTTTTTATATTGGGTTAAGATTTTTATTTACTTTTATATACATGAATTAGGATTGGTATGAATCATGTTTTTTTGGAAAATAAGATATACTCGAAATTTATGGGTATGATGACGTAGTTTAATATTTCTTAAGGTATATGTATGTATTGTACCTAAACTTGGGATATAAAAATTGTTTATGCTTTTCTTTTACTTTTTTGAATATCAGAAATGTAGAATGCCATGCATGTCATTGAATACACACACATAGAAAGACTTTGAGCGTTTGATTGACTCTGATATTTTGAGAGTTATTCTTGGGTCCATCCCCAATGCCATGCATTTGAATACACACACCTATAGGTTCACTTTCGGTATACAAACTAATAAAAAAATTGTCATGCGTTATATTTTGTTTATTAATATTTTTTTAAATATGAATGCAAAATCACTAAACCATATATCTCAAACTCTAATCACTAAATTTTAAACCTTAGGATTAATTTTAAATTCTAAGGGCTAACCCTTAATCTTAGGGACTAACCCTAAACCTTAGGAGCTAACCTTAAACTCTAAGGACTAACCCTAAACTCTAGGGTTAACCCTAAACCCTAGAGGCTAACCCTAACTCCTATAGTTAACTCTAAACCTAGCGTTTACGGTTTAAAGTTTAGGGTTTATTGTTTAGAGGTTGAGTTATAGAGTTTGGTATTAATACGAAAATTTAGGGTTTAGTATTTAGAATTTGAGTTATAAAGTTTAGGGTTTAAAAATTTTATAATGTCAATTTTGTAGTAATTAATATTACTTTTTTCATAAATAAAATATGACACGTGTCAGTTTCTTATTAGTTCGTATATAGAGGGTGAACCCAAAAATAAGTAATTTTTTGGGATCATGCCAACTAGGACTGGGTATGGTGCTAGTACTCAGTATTTTTGTTATACTTGTGACTTCACTTATCCCACCTAAGTATTAACAAACTTGCCTTGTACTTGTACTTGCTAATACCGAGTACTTGGTTAAACAAGTACTCGTCCATATTCAAGATACTTACGAGTAACTCTTTACACTTATATTTGCTTTATATAAAGTAAAACTTATGTACTTTGATCTTTAAAAAGTAAATTTCATATCTATGTTTCTAAGAATAGGTGATTATCTTTATTTTATATATTAAAAAAAATTGTTTCACTTCTCTATTATAACCGATGTGGGATACCATAGAGTAGAATTTGGTTAAAAACAAGAGAACTATTTAATCCTATATGCTTGATAATGAAAAACTATAATTCTTCTTACCGACATCAAGAAGTTATTCCTCTTTTTACTAGTTATGAAAACTCCATATCTTTGAACATATGTTATATAGATCAATTTTTATTTTCAGAATTTAAAATATTTTACATAAGTATTAAACTAGTTGAAATAAAAATATAAATGTTATAAGATATTTTGAAAGTCAAGTAACGGGTCGAAACAAGTAAGCAGTTAAAATAAATTTAAGACTTGATATTTGGCTTGAATTTGCAAGTATTTAAATTTCATAAGTTGTTACTTGCCTTGGTTATGAAAGTACTTGTGTTTGCAGGGCAAATACGGGGCATGTAACGAGTATAAACTAAGTACGGTTAATTGTGTTCGGTCCTAATGCAAACAAGTTTGGGATACTAAAACCAACACCTATACAGTGTCCGAACCCTCTCGACCCAAAAGATTTTACTCTTGCTTCTTTCCATTCTCTCACTTAAACCCTTCACGGAGAAAGAGGAGAAATGCAAGTTTTTGTTTAATGTTCTGATCTTCTCTAGATCAAATGATCTTTGTTGTATTATATTTTAATTTCTGGATCGATCTTTCTTTTAATTAGTCAGATTTAATATCGCTAGGTGACTTTTGAAGTGTTCTGTTCATCTTCTCCTTTCTTCCTTCATGCTTGATTTGTGTTTTTACATCAGAAACCATCTTATCCCGATTGTCTGTTTTGATGTTTAATCTTTTCCATTAGTTATCCTCAGTTTCTATTGTTGGATGAAATCAAACTCTGTTTCTAAGAGTTTCATCAGAGTATTCTAAGGAGATAAAGTTTTGAGATTTGCATAATAGTCTTCCTAGTTTGATTTAGCTTAAGAACACTCAAAGCTTACTTGTTAGGCAGGTGTTTTGAAAATAGTTGTATCCAATTGATTAAAGCTATTTAAAGTTTTATCACATCTAGAGAGAAGATCGAGGATCTAAATGCGCTTAGGAGAGGGAGGCTTTGGGGTCGGTAAAAGATTCTACTGACGGCAGAGAAAAGAAGTACCACGGAAATAAACCTCAGGAGTCATGGTGGCAAAGAGTCTCGTCCGTGATTGCCACTCTACGCATGGAAGAGGTGTATGTACGCGTTTACTAGAAGTCCTTTTTACCTCGACACGTTTTCTAGGATGTTCCATTTGTTGGGATCGTGATAGGCCCATGTCCAACTCTATCTTATCTGATTAGTACGATATTGTCCACTTTGGGCCTAAGAGGCTGGCCCGCATGGATTTACTTTTGGTTTCCTTCCCAAAAGGCCTCGTACTATTAGAGTTGGACTTCTCTTTATATATTATACACTTCTTGTCTAAACTTCCAATGTGGGACTTTGTTTGATATCTCACATTCTCCCCCTCAAACTAAGGACCACACTCATCTCGTGTGTTTTTCCTTCGGCGAATCATCTTGGCACCATCTTGTACCAGTAATCGTAGGGCTTCCTTTGAGAATGTTCCTTTCTGCGAAACTCCTTTATCGCAAGGTTACTTTGAGAATATTCTTCCCACACTTCCAGGATCTTTTGACTAGTTTCTGCCGAACCTCCCTTTCCTACTTGAAGGGTATTTTGGTCTTCTTGCAGATCTTCGTCAAACCTGGCTCTGATACCAATTGTTGGGATCGTGATAGGCCCATGTCCAACTCTATCTTATCTGATTAGTACGATATTGTCCACTTTGGGCCTAAGAGGCTGGCCATTTTAATTTATTCTCACGAAAAAAGTTTCACAAAGGTTTATCAGGTTTTATCAAAAAATCAAAAAAGGTTTTATCAAAGGGTAAATAATTTATTTAGATTTAGAGTTTAGAATTAAAAGATATATTTTTGGAGGTGAGATCTAAAATTTTCTGAAATAGATAAATAACTATTAATGTTTTAAAATAAAAAAATTTAAAATAGTTTCAAAATTAAAAATTAACAAAAATTTGAAAAAGAAAAATCATAATTTTTTTAATAAAAAAGTTCAAGTTTGAAACCATATAATTCAAAATTATATAAAAATTATTTTTTCATTTTTATTATTATTTATTTATATTTGTATATCTATGAAGTAAGGGGCATAAGGGTCTTTTGTATCCAATATTTTTGATTATTTTCCCTAGAAAAACTATTTTGCTATCAAAAACTAAAACCAAAAGCCATTTAAAAAAATTATAGTATTATTTGAGAACACGTTTAAGTGATAATTTGATTAGTTGATCACCATGTGAGTTAGTTAAATTTAATTGTGACTCATCATTACACTTAAGATTAGCCCCTCTAAACATGTTGACTAGACATGTGATTAGACAAAAACTTTAATTTAAAAGTAAATAAATAAAATGCTACTAAATCTAACCCACTTTGGTAGACAATCTAAATATATTAGTCAAATATCATAAAGTAATCAAATCAGTAGGATATTATTATATATAATCTTATCACTACTCGTATAACATTATTAACAAACAATTTTATACTAAAATATGATTTTATAAAATTTTGTCATATTATAAAGTATTATATGATATTTTTAGCATAATATAATATATATATATGATAAATATATCAAATTTATATAAACTATATGGTTTTATGTCAAATTATTTAATCAATAACTTTGTATTGTAAAGTTTAGTATTACTGATTTTTTAATCATATTGTAAATTTGTATATAATATATATATATATGTGTGTGTGTGTGTATATTAGATGGACAAATCTCTCAAATAGCTCATTTTTAAGTTTTTGTCACAAAATAGCACTCAAGAAAAAAAGGATCAAAATAGGCCTTTTTATTTTAAAAATTTTAATATTTTTTAGTTTTTTTTTATTTTAAACATCATCTCCAAAACTTCACCATGTAATACTAAACCCTAAGTCTAGATTAGTTAACCAAAAGAGTATAAATGTATATTTACACCTTTTAATGAAGTCTATTTTGATTATTTTTTTCTTTAAAAGCTATTTTGTGGACAAAATTTTCTTTTAGGTCTATAGGGTATTTCTCATTTTAGATCCATAGTTATAGTTTTTATAAATTTTAGTCATTGTATTATAAATTTACAATATGATATGTTTAAAATATTTTATATGATTATTTTGTTAATTTAAAAGTATGTATATAATATTTAAATATCTATAGTATGATTTGTCAATCAAAAATCAGTTAGAATCAACTCATGAGATATCTTCTCTCCTAATATCATGCATTTAGTATTTTAATATTTACAAAAAGATTTATCAATCAAAATTATGGTGTAAGCTACTCCTTAGATATTCTCTTTTTATTATTTAAATTCACATTTACTAACAAGATATTCCAAAAATAATCTTTCTTATAAACATAATATTTTTGAGAATTTACTAGAGAGTATTATATTTTATACCTTATCATGGAAGCTAGATCATTTATAAACGTCCACCGATTTACTATATAAGTAAGGCATCCTCTATAGAAAACAAAAGCACTGAATTTTTTGTGCTATGAAATTTGTTTACAATGTTTTTTTTTTTGCTTTTGATTGGTAGATTTATATTTTTTACAATGTTAAGAGAAATACCCTAATATAGCCATTTTAAGTTTTTGTCACAAAAATAATGTTCAAAGAGAAAAAAGATTAAAATAGATTTTATTAAAGGTGTAAATATACATTTATAACTCTTATATTAACTAATTTAGACTTAGAGTTTAGAGTTATGTGGTGGTGTTTGGATCTGAGATTTAAATTTTTTAAAAAAATATATATCATAATTTTCAAAATAATAAAAAAAAATATTTCGGTCATTTTTCTTGAAAACTAGTTTTGTGCTAAAAACTTAAAATGTATATCATAATTTTCAAAATAATAAAAAAATATTTCGGTCATTTTTTTCTTGAAAACTAGTTTGTGATAAAAACTTAAATTAACTATTTGAGAGATTTTCCAAATATTAAACTTTTTATTAATACACATGTATTTAATTTGCTGATTTTGATTTTGCTTTATATGCAGATCAACTATCATAACGGCTCATTCTTCGAAGCCATATATGATCATTCTTCTATTTCTTCTATTTCTTCTATAAATCTAAAATAAATTGTAACATCCCGAATTATAATATGTAGAAAGGTTTAAGAGAATTGATTTTGCCACCTATGTTACCAAAGTTGATTTACCTTTTTCGACACACATCCGTTTAGAATTCCAGGATTAAGCGTGCTTATGCTGGAGTAGTGAAAGGATGGGGGGACCTATCGTGAAGTGATTCGCGATATCGTGCGAATGAGACCAAAACACGGGGAAAGGTTATGTGGTGATTGCAGGGACAGTAAACAATGATTTCGAGCCTTAGAAAAATTAACGCACGGCCGTTGGACGGGATGGGGCCCACGGGCCAAGAGAGCGAGCGTGGGTGGCCCATTAGCCGTGGGCGTTCGGGGCGTTACAAGTGTTATCAGAGCTAGTTAGCCATCTCGGTTCTGATCCGAGAGGCATCTTGAGACTTGTCGTGGGGCGTAACGAGGACGTTGCGTTCTTTGAGAGGAGTGAATTGTAATATCCCGAGTTGTGATATGTAGAAAGACTTAAGAGAATTGATTTGATATGTCTCCAAAGTTAACTTACCTTTTCCGTCACACATCTGTTTAGAACTCCAGGGTTAAGCGTGCTTATGTTGGAGTAGTGAAATGATGGATGACCTATCGGGAAGTGATTCGCGATACCATGCGAGTGAGACTAAAACACCGGGAGATGTCATGTGGTGATTGCAGGGACAATAAACAATTATTTCGAGCCTTGAAAAAATTAACGTACGGCCGTTGGACGGGATGGAGCCCACGGGTCAAGAAAATAGACGTGGGTGGCCCATTAGTCGTGGACGGTCGGAGCGTTATATAAATATTGCATATTTCATAATAAGCACTCACTTTGATATGAACATTATCGATTTAATATTACAGGTTTATTTCACCGAATCACTATGGTGAAAATAGTTTGGTGTGTCTATCAAGCTATCTCTTTAGTATTGGATTGTAATTGTAAGTTCTTAAGACTTCTTTTTTCCAATTGTAATCATAAAATAACAATATACATATACAAATATTTTACTATTTTCATTACTATAAATCAATTTGCATATTTGTAGATCATAAACTTCTCGACTAGTTCCTTGCGATAACATCTTTTGTTCTTCAATTCGGTAAAGAGTTGTGTCTTATTCAATAATAATTTTTTTTATTGAGATCCCTACACTTCTTTTGTGTTAATACAATTGTCACTTTTTGTATTTTTAAGGTACTAACAATTTTGTATGTGTGCAAAAGAGTTATCATCATATCGACTCATTGTGGAACAATTATTCCAAATGGCAGTCTTTGAGGTAATTGACATGCTTTTTGTCAATAGGTTTACAAAGCTGATAATCATTTTGATGCAATTTATAATGACTCATTTTTGGTCAAATCATAAATATTTATCATTTACTTAATTTATTTTAAACTGTATATACGATATATATATATATATATATATATATATATATATATATATATATATATATTTGTAAGTTATAGTTATAGAAAATTTTACAAGTGTATTGTAAATTTAGAAGGTGATATATATAACATATTTTGTATGATCGATTTTGATTCAAAACGATTTATATATCTATAGTGGGATGTGTCAATCAAAAAATTGTTACAATCTACACCATAAATTTATTTTTTCTTTATTATTTATATTTAATATTTAAATATTTCTAGTGAGATTTGTCTTATCAAAATCAGTTGCAATCAACTCACGCAATATTTTCTCTCCTAATATCATGCATTTAATATTTAAATATTTATAGTAAAAAAATTCAATTAAATCTTTGGGGGTAAGCTACTCCTGAAATATTCTTTTTTCATTATTCAAATATATTTTTACTAACAAGATATTCCACAAACAATCTTAACTTATAAATAAGATATTTTATAGTTAATTAGAGTATATTTTGTTTCCTAGTTTATTGTGAAAGCTAGATCATTTACGAGCCTACTACATAAACAAGTCATTCTAAACAGAGACAACCCCTTTTTCTTTGATGTGAAATGTTTGTTGCTTTTGATTTGGTAGCTTTATATTGTTTTGAATGTTAAGCTTATAAGTATTTTTTTCTCTAGTTTGCTCATTTTGATATTGTCTTATATGCAGATGAACTATTATATATTCAAATCCTCTCTTGAAGCCATATATGATTTGATCAAGGTACAAAAACAGACAATCTATAATTTTTTAGTTGACAATTATAGTTTTTTACTGATTTACAGTTTCGTAAATTTCTCTTTACTCTCAAAAATATGAAAATGATTTGGTTTGCTAATTTTGTTTTGATTTTATATGCAAATGAACTATTATAAAATATCCTTTTTGGAAATCTTTGTTTCTGTGCAAATTTTAACTTCAATAAAATAGTTCCTCTTTGGATCGAATTTCTAGGGCTAAAGTCATTTATTTGCAGCTTCAATAAATTAGTTCTCCAACATCAGTTTGGTTCTGTAAGTTCTCGTGAATTCCATTTTATATTTAGTTTTATAAATAATTACGTTCATATAAAAATAGTTTACTTCGTTTGTTTTTGTTTGATTGCTTGATGAATAGTCTTTTAATTTTTTTTATATTGATTAAATTACAAAACGCATCCACTATTGGATCTCAATAATTTTATAAATTCTTTAATAAATATTTTAAAAGATGTTCAAAATCGATGTGAGTTTTCTAAAACACATATTCTTTAACTCAAAGAATTTTAATATGTTAAAGAGAGTGATTTTGGACAATTATTTTGTAGGTTGCTTCACAAAATGGACTTTCTCATCTTTCTACGTGATTATACGATTTGACGTCTTTGCTACTTCTATGCTTAATTACTTAGGTCGACAAATTCAAGCTTTTAAAGTGTTAAAGCACGTGTTTTACAAGGAGTTGGCCGGTGTTCTTCATTACGGCTAGGCGGTGCCGTAAACGTTGAAGGCGAAGAAGTCAAAAATGGAAGCTTCATCTTTCCACAAAGATGGCTGCCACCAACCTCACCTTCCTCTATAAATACCAAGCTTTGGAGAATCATTTTCATCATCCCAAAAATTACAGAGAATAAGAAGAAGAAGAGAGGAAGAACGTAAGAGAGAGAGTGAGTGGGAAGAAGAAAGAAAAAAAAAAACTTTTTCTTTTCATTTCGGGTATATTTCCTTACGGGTATTTGGGATCAGGTTGAGAGAGAATTATTTAGAGAGTTTGTTATTTTCTCCTTTTATAACGAGAGAATTATTATTGTTTTCTCCGTTATAATTGAGAGGTTGTAACTCCTATTATTTTCCTCGGAATAAATTCTTCTACCTTGTCCGTGGTTTTTCCCTTTTGGGGTTTTCCACGTTAAATCCAGTGTTCCATTTATTGCACTATTTCTCAAATTATTAGCTGCGACCCTGCTCTATCTGGTCCGATTTCTACAACAAGTGGTATCAGAGCATAGGTTCTGGAAGAAGCAATGGCGGCAAAATTTGAGATCGAAAAATTCAACGGCAGCAATTTTGCGCTGTGGAAGTTGAAGATGAAGGCTATTTTGAGGAAAGATAGCTGCTTAGCGGCCATTAGTGAAAGGCCGGCTACATACACGGATGATGATAAGTGGAACGAGATGGACGGGAATGCTATTGCAAATCTTCACCTTGCACTTGCAGATGGAGTGTTGTCAAGCATTGAGGAGAAGAAGACTGCAAAGGAGATATGGGATCACCTTGCAAAATTGTACGAGGCCAAGTCGCTGCACAACAAAATTTTCCTTAAGAGGAAGCTTTATACTCTACGGATGGCGGAATCTACTTCAGTGACGGAGCACATCAACACCTTGAATACTTTATTTTCTCAACTCACTTCGTTGAGCTATAAAGTAGAATCACAGGAGCGTGCTGAGCTTCTACTTCAAAGTCTACCAGATTCATATGATCAACTCATCATCAACTTAACAAATAATGTCTCCACCGACAGTCTAGTCTTTGACGATGTTGCAGCTGCGGTTCTGGAAGAAGAAAGTCGGCGCAAAAGTAAGGAAGACAGACGAGAAACTCCACAAGTGGAGGCATTGACGGTGATGAGAGGAAGATCAATGGAGCATGGCTCAAGTGGGAGTCACAAACATGGTAGATCAAAGTCAAGAAGTAAGAAGATTTATAAATGCTACCACTGTGGCAAGAAGGGTCACTTGAAGAAGGATTGTTGGGAATTAAAGAATTCCAACCCTCAAGGAAATGTTGCAAACACTTCAGATAATGGAGTAGCCTTGTGTTGTGAAGCAGCAATTTCAAGCGAAAACATGAGAAGGTTCGCTGATATATGGTTGTTCGACTCAGGAGCTACATATCACATGACCTCTAGAAGAGATTGGTTCCATCAATATGAACCTATCTGTGGAGGATCTGTGTACAGTTGGAATGATCATGAACTTAAGATTGTTGGCACTGGATCCATTCAACTGAAGATGTATGATGGTACAATTCGTACTATTCATGAGGTGCGACACGTGGAAGGCCTGAAAAAGAATTTATTATCTGTGGGGCAACTTGATGATTTTGGTTGCAAAGTTGAAGTCGAGAATGGAACTCTAAAAGTAATTAGAGGAGCAATTGTGCTTATGAAAGGAGAGAAGATAGCTGCGAAGTTATACATGTTAAAAAGAGAAACTCTGTCAGAATCAGAAGCATCTGTTGCTTCAAGTTGTTCCAGTGAGAAGGCTACAACGGTGTGGCATCAGAAACTTGGGCATATGTCGGAACAAGGCATGAAAATTCTTGCAGAGAAGAAGTTACTTCCGGGTCTCACAAAGGTATCATTATCCTTTTGTGAGCATTGTATTACAAGCAAGCAGCATCGGTTGAAGTTTAGCACATCGAGTTCTAGAAGTAAAACTGTTCTAGAATTGGTTCACTCTGATGTGTGGCAAGCACCAGTTACATCACTAGGAGGAGCGAAGTACTTTGTGTCCTTCATCGATGACTACTCTAGGAGATGTTGGGTGTATCCTATCAAGAGTAAGGCGGATGTGTTTTCAGTCTTCAAAGTTTTCAAAGCACGGGTGGAACTTGAATCTGAAAAGAAGATCAAGTGTTTGAGGTCAGATAATGGAGGTGAATACACTAGTGATGCATTTATCAAATTCTGTAAAGCAGAGGGCATCAAAAGGCAGTTCACTACATCATACACTCCTCAACAAAATGGAGTGGCAGAGCGGATGAACAGGACTCTGTTAGAAAGAACAAGAGCAATGTTGGGAGCTGCAAGCTTAGAGAAGAAGTTTTGGGCAGAAGCAGTCAACACCGCCTGTTATGTGATAAATCGGTCGCCATCAACTGCAATTGAGTTGAAGACACCGATGGAGATGTGGACAGGGAAGCCAGTAGATTATTCAGACCTCCATATATTTGGGAGCCCAGTGTACGTGATGTACAATACCCAAGAAACTACAAAACTAGATCCAAAATCTAGAAGGTGCTTGTTCTTGGGATATGCTGATGGAGTGAAGGGGTATCGCCTGTGGGATCCCACTGCCCACAAGGTTATAATCAGCAGGGATGTTATCTTCACAGAAGATAAAAAGATTGAGGAAGAAATTTACATGCTCCAACCAGAAGGTTTTGAAGAAAAAGAAAAGGAGAACTTGGTTTGCAGGTTAAACAAATCTCTGTACGGTCTAAAGCAGGCGCCAAGATGTTGGTACAAGAGATTTGATTCCTTCATTATGAGCCTTGGATACAGCAGACTCCATGCAGACCCTTGCGCATATTTCAAGAGGTTTGGTGAAGGAGAGTTCATTACATTGCTGTTGTATGTAGACGACATGTTGATAGCAGGCCCCAACAATGATCGTATCAATGAATTGAAGGCACAGTTGGCTAGGGAGTTTGAGATGAAGGACTTGGGACCAGCAAACAAGATTCTAGGGATGCAAATTCACCGAGACAGAAATAATAGGAAGATTTGGCTTTCACAGAAGAATTATTTGAAGAAAATCTTGCGGAGGTTCAACATGCAAGATTGTAAGCCAGTATCTACCCCACTTCCTATTAATTTCAAGTTATCCTCCAATATGTGTCCTAGCAGTAAAGAAGGAAGGATGGAAATGTCTCGAGTACCGTATGCATCAGCAGTGGGTAGCTTAATGTTCACAATGATTTGTACACGACCTGACATTGCACAAGCAGTGGGAGTAGTAAGTCGGTACATGGCGAATCCTGGAAAAGAGCACTGGAATGCCGTAAAGAGGATCCTAAGATACATTAAGGGTACCTCGGATGTTGCATTATGTTATGGAGGATCAGACTATGTTGTCAGGGGCTATGTTGATTCAGATTATGCAGGTGATCTGGATAAAAGCAAATCCACAACCGGATATGTGTTTACACTTGCTAGTGGATCTGTAAGCTGGGTTTCAAAACTACAGTCGATTGTAGCTACGTCAACAACAGAAGCAGAATATGTAGCAGCTACACAAGCTAGTAAAGAGGCAATGTGGTTGAAGATGGTGATGGAGGAACTCGGGCACAAACAATAGACAATTTCTCTTTTTTGTGACAGTCAGAGTGCCGTGCATCTTGCAAGGAATCCAGCCTTTCATTCAAAAACCAAGCACATACGAGTCCAGTATCACTTCGTTCGTGAGAAAGTGGAAGAGGGAACAGTGGATATGCAGAAGATTCATACAAAAGAAAACATAGCAGATTTTTTGACGAAAGCAGTCTGTACTGGCAAGTTTATTTGGTGTCGATCCTCTTGTGGCCTGATGGAGACGTAAGCAACATGGAATGACAAGGTAGAAAGAATGGTGTGAAGATCCGATTGATTCTCAATCAAATCTTCAAGTGGGAGATTGTTAAAGCACGTGTTTTACAAGGAGTTGGCCGGTGGTCTTCATTACGGCTAGGCGGTGCCGTAAACGTTGAAGGCGAAGAAGTCAAAAATGGAAGCTTCATCTTTCCACAAAGATGGCTGCCACCAACCTCACCTTCCTCTATAAATACCAAGCTTTGGAGAATCATTTCCATCATCCCAAAAATTACAGAGAATAAGAAGAAGAAGAGAGGAAGAACGTAAGAGAGAGAGTGAGTGGGAAGAAGAAAGAAAAAAAAACTTTTTCTTTTCATTTCGGGTATATTTCCTTACGGGTATTTGGGATCAGGTTGAGAGAGAATTATTTAGAGAGTTTGTTATTTTCTCCTTTTATAACGAGAGAATTATTATTGTTTTCTCCGTTATAATTGAGAGGTTGTAACTCCTATTATTTTCCTCGGAATAAATTCTTCTACCTTGTCCGTGGTTTTTCCCTTTGGGGTTTTCCACGTTAAATCCAGTGTTCCATTTATTGCACTATTTCTCAAATTATTAGCTGCGACCCTGCTCTATCTGGTCCGATTTCTACAACAAGTGGTATCAGAGCATAGGTTCTGGAAGAAGCAATGGCGGCAAAATTTGAGATCGAAAAATTCAACGGCAGCAATTTTGCGCTGTGGAAGTTGAAGATGAAGGCTATTTTGAGGAAAGATAGCTGCTTAGCGGCCATTAGTGAAAGGCCGGCTACATACACGGATGATGATAAGTGGAACGAGATGGACGGGAATGCTATTGCAAATCTTCACCTTGCACTTGCAGATGGAGTGTTGTCAAGCATTGAGGAGAAGAAGACTGCAAAGGAGATATGGGATCACCTTGCAAAATTGTACGAGGCCAAGTCGCTGCACAACAAAATTTTCCTTAAGAGGAAGCTTTATACTCTACGGATGGCGGAATCTACTTCAGTGACGGAGCACATCAACACCTTGAATACTTTATTTTCTCAACTCACTTCGTTGAGCTATAAAGTAGAATCACAGGAGCGTGCTGAGCTTCTACTTCAAAGTCTACCAGATTCATATGATCAACTCATCATCAACTTAACAAATAATGTCTCCACCGACAGTCTAGTCTTTGACGATGTTGCAGCTGCGGTTCTGGAAGAAGAAAGTCGGCGCAAAAGTAAGGAAGACAGACGAGAAACTCCACAAGTGGAGGCATTGACGGTGATGAGAGGAAGATCAATGGAGCATGGCTCAAGTGGGAGTCACAAACATGGTAGATCAAAGTCAAGAAGTAAGAAGATTTATAAATGCTACCACTGTGGCAAGAAGGGTCACTTGAAGAAGGATTGTTGGGAATTAAAGAATTCCAACCCTCAAGGAAATGTTGCAAACACTTCAGATAATGGAGTAGCCTTGTGTTGTGAAGCAGCAATTTCAAGCGAAAACATGAGAAGGTTCGCTGATATATGGTTGTTCGACTCAGGAGCTACATATCACATGACCTCTAGAAGAGATTGGTTCCATCAATATGAACCTATCTGTGGAGGATCTGTGTACAGTTGCAATGATCATGAACTTAAGATTGTTGGCACTGGATCCATTCAACTGAAGATGTATGATGGTACAATTCGTACTATTCATGAGGTGCGACACGTGGAAGGCCTGAAAAAGAATTTATTATCTGTGGGGCAACTTGATGATTTTGGTTGCAAAGTTGAAGTCGAGAATGGAACTCTAAAAGTAATTAGAGGAGCAATTGTGCTTATGAAAGGAGAGAAGATAGCTGCGAAGTTATACATGTTAAAAGGAGAAACTCTGTCAGAATCAGAAGCATCTGTTGCTTCAAGTTGTTCCAGTGAGAAGGCTACAACGGTGTGGCATCAGAAACTTGGGCATATGTCGGAACAAGGCATGAAAATTCTTGCAGAGAAGAAGTTACTTCCGGGTCTCACAAAGGTATCATTATCCTTTTGTGAGCATTGTATTACAAGCAAGCAGCATCGGTTGAAGTTTAGCACATCGAGTTCTAGAAGTAAAACTGTTCTAGAATTGGTTCACTCTGATGTGTGGCAAGCACCAGTTACATCACTAGGAGGAGCGAAGTACTTTGTGTCCTTCATCGATGACTACTCTAGGAGATGTTGGGTGTATCCTATCAAGAGTAAGGCGGATGTGTTTTCAGTCTTCAAAGTTTTCAAAGCACGGGTGGAACTTGAATCTGAAAAGAAGATCAAGTGTTTGAGGTCAGATAATGGAGGTGAATACACTGGTGATGCATTTAGCAAATTCTGTAAAGCAGAGGGCATCAAAAGGCAGTTCACTACATCATACACTCCTCAACAAAATGGAGTGGCAGAGCGGATGAACAGGACTCTGTTAGAAAGAACAAGAGCAATGTTGGGAGCTGCAAGCTTAGAGAAGAAGTTTTGGGCAGAAGCAGTCAACACCGCCTGTTATGTGATAAATCGGTCGCCATCAACTGCAATTGAGTTGAAGACACCGATGGAGATGTGGACAGGGAAGCCAGTAGATTATTCAGACCTCCATATATTTGGGAGCCCAGTGTACGTGATGTACAATACCCAAGAAACTACAAAACTAGATCCAAAATCTAGAAGGTGCTTGTTCTTGGGATATGCTGATGGAGTGAAGGGGTATCGCCTGTGGGATCCCACTGCCCACAAGGTTATAATCAGCAGGGATGTTATCTTCACAGAAGATAAAAAGATTGAGGAAGAAATTTACATGCTCCAACCAGAAGGTTTTGAAGAAAAAGAAAAGGAGAACTTGGTTTGCAGGTTAAACAAATCTCTGTACGGTCTAAAGCAGGCGCCAAGATGTTGGTACAAGAGATTTGATTCCTTCATTATGAGCCTTGGATACAGCAGACTCCATGCAGACCCTTGCGCATATTTCAAGAGGTTTGGTGAAGGAGAGTTCATTACATTGCTGTTGTATGTAGACGACATGTTGATAGCAGGCCCCAACAATGATCGTATCAATGAATTGAAGGCACAGTTGGCTAGGGAGTTTGAGATGAAGGACTTGGGACCAGCAAACAAGATTCTAGGGATGCAAATTCACCGAGACAGAAATAATAGGAAGATTTGGCTTTCACAGAAGAATTATTTGAAGAAAATCTTGCGGAGGTTCAACATGCAAGATTGTAAGCCAGTATCTACCCCACTTCCTATTAATTTCAAGTTATCCTCCAATATGTGTCCTAGCAGTAAAGAAGGAAGGATGGAAATGTCTCGAGTACCGTATGCATCAGCAGTGGGTAGCTTAATGTTCACAATGATTTGTACACGACCTGACATTGCACAAGCAGTGGGAGTAGTAAGTCGGTACATGGCGAATCCTGGAAAGAGCACTGGAATGCCGTAAAGAGGATCCTAAGATACATTAAGGGTACCTCGGATGTTGCATTATGTTATGGAGGATCAGACTTTGTTGTCAGGGGCTATGTTGATTCAGATTATGCAGGTGATCTGGATAAAAGCAAATCCACAACCGGATATGTGTTTACACTTGCTAGTGGATCTGTAAGCTGGGTTTCAAAACTACAGTCGATTGTAGCTACGTCAACAACAGAAGCAGAATATGTAGCAGCTACACAAGCTAGTAAAGAGGCAATGTGGTTGAAGATGGTGATGGAGGAACTCGGGCACAAACAATAGACAATTTCTCTTTTTTGTGACAGTCAGAGTGCCGTGCATCTTGCAAGGAATCCAGCCTTTCATTCAAAAACCAAGCACATACGAGTCCAGTATCACTTCGTTCGTGAGAAAGTGGAAGAGGGAACAGTGGATATGCAGAAGATTCATACAAAAGAAAACATAGCAGATTTTTTGACGAAAGCAGTCTGTACTGGCAAGTTTATTTGGTGTCGATCCTCTTGTGGCCTGATGGAGACGTAAGCAACATGGAATGACAAGGTAGAAAGAATGGTGTGAAGATCCGATTGATTCTCAATCAAATCTTCAAGTGGGAGATTGTTAAAGCACGTGTTTTACAAGGAGTTGGCCGGTGGTCTTCATTACGGCTAGGCGGTGCCGTAAACGTTGAAGGCGAAGAAGTCAAAAATGGAAGCTTCATCTTTCCACAAAGATGGCTGCCACCAACCTCACCTTCCTCTATAAATACCAAGCTTTGGAGAATCATTTCCATCATCCCAAAAATTACAGAGAATAAGAAGAAGAAGAGAGGAAGAACGTAAGAGAGAGAGTGAGTGGGAAGAAGAAAGAAAAAAAAAACTTTTTCTTTTCATTTCGGGTATATTTCCTTACGGGTATTTGGGATCAGGTTGAGAGAGAATTATTTAGAGAGTTTGTTATTTTCTCCTTTTATAACGAGAGAATTATTATTGTTTTCTCCGTTATAATTGAGAGGTTGTAACTCCTATTATTTTCCTCGGAATAAATTCTTCTACCTTGTCCGTGGTTTTTCCCTTTTGGGGTTTTCCACGTTAAATCCGGTGTTCCATTTATTGCACTATTTCTCAAATTATTAGCTGCGACCCTGCTCTATCTGGTCCGATTTCTACAACATAAAGAACCAAAGACAAAATACCATATAAGAGAATATTTCTCAGATTCTTTCATTTGTTTAATTTCAAGGATCAACACAATTGATGAAGCCATTTTATTGTGATTTTCTCTGCTCAGTTACTTAGGTCAAAAAATTCAAGCTTTTAAAGAACCAAAGACAAAATACCATATAAGAGAATATTTCTCAGATTCTTTCCACAGTTTATTTTCAAGGATCAACACATTTGATAAAACCATTTTATTATGATAAAGCCATCAGTTCATTTTCCAAAACCAACAACATGTTCCTTATTGGTTGGTTTTAGCAAATTCAACCTAAGATAATCTGCAAAATAGATCTAAGAAATTTGATTTGCAATTTTAATGTTAGCCTTAAATTGATAAAATTGAAAGGATTCTGTTGACATGTTTGTGTATTGATATAGCCGGTGCAACTCATTTATAGATGCATCAATGCCGCTAGAGGAGTTCATGCTATTTGATAGTAATGTATATGGTGTTGTTTTTCATGGATTTGTCATGCCATATAGATAGAACTTGGGGCTCGAAGCTTATAGCTGATATGACAAAGTAAAGAAAATGGATGGTATGACCGCTTCTGCCTTCTACAATACTCTTGTAGACATGCTCTGGCACTTTGGTCGTGTATAAATCACACTGATTCTATAGAGGCTAAGTCTAGGATTGAATTTGGCATTTTTATAAATGGCTTACTTTTGAAAGCCTTTTTATTTATACAAACAAGGGGCATAGCTAGTGGCGCTTAAGGGAAATCTAGACAAGTTTGAGAGGATGTGTGGTTTAATTTGTGTTTGGACTTACATAATATGTCTTATGGTGATGCACGTGCAACTGTCCATGCTTGGATGTTAGATGTACGTTTCTTTTGTCTATAAAGGTCATAAGGTAAGCTAACAACAGCTCTTCAGTTAAACTCATGTGATATGTCTTTGTCAACCATTTTTGTGTGTAGCAGCATATTGACTGGTTGGGGAAAACACAACGCTTTTGTGGGGAATGGAGGTACCGTTCCATCTCTCAAAATGCAACATGGGATGGGTTACATCTAGAGGTTCGATCGTGGCAACTTGGCTTCGTGAATTAGCCACGCCCAAAGTCTAAGAGTCCTCCATGATCACACATAACCACCAGATCTAACACAAAAAGAATATCAACAGAACAAAATGAACAAACCTCTCTCACTTGCAACCTTTTAATTTGTAGATCTATTGCCTGATGTTAACAACAATTTGTGACCATCAAAGTCTTTGGTTTTTGCCCAATAATGTAAACATGATGTTGGGTTGTCTGAAAATAGTTTTCTTATCCATTTTTATTTCACTCTTATTTAATTTGATTTAAATTTGATGTGTGTAATTGTGAAGGTAAAAGCCTTAAGACACTCATTGATGAAAAATTAAATCATATTTATACATATAAGACATTTTGCTATTCTTTACTAATTGCTGGAACGAAACAGTTGGAATCCACATATTTTCTTCTAATATTATTGTGGTATGATTAATTATTAGTAACTAAATATTAAATAAATTAATTAAACACCGAAAACCACTTAACTCCACTTACTTATTTAACAACATGTTTAAGTTCTATGAAGTCTCTCATGCAACAATCTGTTTCAGTTTGTCAACCAAAAGCATCCATAGTGGAATAAGAATCATCGGAGCCAAAACCTACATATAAAGAAAGTACAATCAACAAAGAAAGAGAAAGTCACCTAGAGCTTTTTATGGATCAATCAATCATATGACATATAACCAGAGAAAACTCACTTGTTTATGTCTCTAGAATTCACAAGGTAAAACAATGTCTTAAACCACATTTTATTGTGCTTATATAGCCAACTTTTTCGACAACTTAAAACAAATAATATTCAAGTTTAATGTGGTTAGCTATTCAGTTTTATAACAAATTAGAACCATATTTTAGGAATATTAACATTGTTTAATTGTAATTCCACATGCTGGTTAAAGATTTAGATATTTATCCAAAGGATGCGTGAATCTATTGGACATGAAGACATGCTCTAGCTAGCGAAGAAGTTTTTGAGTCACTAACAAAAAAGAATATATTCCTCATGCAATGTTTTTTTCCATTATATATATATATATATATATATATATACATATATTATTTATTATTTTGTCTTGATGTTCTTTTTGTTTTAATTATAAACATTTAAATGTAATACGTGGGGAAGTAGAATAGAGGGGAAATATGAGAGAGAGAGAGAGGATGAGAAGGTGAGAGAGAGAAGATGAGGATGAGATTGTGAGACTGAATGTAAGCGAGAGAGATTTTGGGATCATTTGATCAATAGTAGGCGAGAGAGAGCTTTGAAGTTGAGGATGTGGGTGTGAGTGAGAGTGAGGATGATGGTGATGGTGGGGATGAGGGTGATTATAAGGGTGAAATTGAGAGTGAGTGAAAGTAAAGATGAGGGAAATGTGAGCGTGTGAATGAGAGTGAGGGTGAGGCCGATCAGAGTGACGGTGAGGATGAGAACTAGAGGGAAACTGAATATTAGTTTAATGATTTTGTGTTATTTTCTTAAAGAAGAGAGAGAGAGATAAGGAGTGATAGGGAGGGAGAGAGAGAGAGAGAAAGAGAGAGAGAATATAAATTACACAAATATAATCATAAATCTAAAAAAAATATTAAAGCATGCACAACGCGTGCGGGCAAACAACCTAGTTGCTCTATATTTTCCATGTCTTTCATTGCACATGTTTTTACCCGATTTAGCCTTCGAATGACATAACTTTTAATATTAGACTTCAAATAACATAAAGTTTTGAGAAAACATTCATTCTAAATAATATACCAAATCTAACTTTAACTAAACTGGCGTCATTTTTTTTAATATGTTATTTTATATGGAATCATGGTTGCTTTAGCATTCCACAAATTACTTTTTCACCGAGTTTCCTTTTTCTTTTTACGTAGTTTTACCTAGTATCACACCTAGGTTTTGAATGTTTAAAGTAGTTCCAGATCAAGAAGAACAAGTGTGGATAAAGCAGATCAAGTGGGAGAGATGCAAATTAGCCAGATCAGACAATTATTATAGTTTTGAATGGTAAAAACAGTTTAAATGAAACAAATCATATGTTTAAATAATAAAAATTACAATAAAATATATCAAAACATATAATATATAAATATAAATACATAAATAATAATAAATATTGCACTAAAACCATGTTTCTGCAATTTTAAAATTAAAATATGAAAACATTTAAAATTAGTGAAATATATCTCTCTTCCATTAGTATACATATTTAATTATAATACTATATATTTTCATTATACATATTATAATTAAAACACACATTATATAAATATAATTATTTAAATAATTGTAAAATCATATGACAAAAATAAAAAGAGAAATATATAGACAATGATAGTTTTTATATTGTTAAAATTGTAAGTAAAATAGAATGAAAATATTATATTTATAAAAGCAGACAAAAATATTTTAAAAGTAAATGTTTATAACAAAATCATTTATTAGACAAGTAAAAACAAATGAGCAACACCAAATGTATAGAGCGTGAGATTTGCATGCAAATCTCCTACTTTTTTCAGAAAAGACAAAGAAAAGTAAAATATATTTCTTCCGATATCTGTAAATTAAAACTAGAAAAAGTTCGAATGGTGAATATAGTGCAAGAAACTGCAGGTACAGATGGTTTGTACTTCTCCCGCTACACCTTTCGAAGCCAGACTATTGTTGGAACAAGTAACTTCTAGTTTGGGTTCAAATGAAATAATACATTGTATCCTCAAAAGTGTAATTTATTCCTACTTATCATTATTTATATATTGAATCTTTTCTGTTTATGTATGGATTTTCTTGAAACATTTTACCATGAATAAGAGATCAATCATAAACCCAGGACCACCTTCCCCTTATCCTTCTATTAAATTGTTTTCATCCACAAATGATTCATGAAAGCGGACTTGGATAGTCCGAACTCCGAACCACCACTAGATAAGATTGACATCACACAATTCCATATTATACAATTGAAATTCATTCTATAAAAGTCAAACATTTATGAACCTTTTTGTGTGTCTTGCCAGATAATTTCACAGCTGAATGTTCTCATGTCTAGAAAATTAACATCAAACTGTTGAAATTACAGGAATATAATTCGGATAATCTATATTGATAAGAAAGAAGATTCGGATAATCTGTTAAAGTAAGAACAATAGTATTCTACAAATAAATCCAGACGTATACATCAAATTCAAGATTAGTTTGAATTACAAAATAGATATCGAGATCAACGTACTAAATTCTAGAGTTTGATATGAGTAGGCTAACGTAGCACGTATCAATCTTGTACTAGACATGTTTGCACATGAGAAACAAATGGCAGCAGTATTTTCTTTAGAAAAATATTCTAAGTACTAAAAAGTTTTTTTGTCACAAAATAACATACATAAAAAACAATATAAACTTTATTAAATGATATAAATATACATTTATATTTATATGATTAACTAATTTAGACTTATAGTTTAGAGTTATGAGATGGAATTTTATTGATAGATTTGAAATTTTAAGAAATAAAAAATAAATATTAAAAATTTTAAAACAAAAAGGATTATTAGAAAATTGTCATTTCTTATTGTTGTTAATATTTATTTATACTGAGACATTAACAATATAATATACTTCGTAGGATACTGTAATGCAAGTATCATCCAAGGACTTTTTAGGACGGCATGTAAGAAATAAAACCAACTGATATAAACTATAATAGTGCCTGATACACACACACAGCTGTAACTGAGTCTGGGAATCACGTTCCCAGCTTGCAATATTCACTAGTATTATTTTTCTTAATAACTAAAGTATAGAGAAACTATAATAATACTAATATCAAGGAATCTCAATATGCAACATTGACATAATTAAAAAACTATGTAAATTTTTTTTTTAAAATACTAATTTTATATTAACACAAATATCTAGAAGTGTCAAAATGGATGTAAGTTAATGGATCCAAACCAAATCAATCCATGGATCTTAGTGAGTCAAACATTTGGATATTATTGGATTAGTGAGTTTAATGGATAAGTGGGTTTAATAAGTTGAAGTAATTCACACGGAGCTTCAAAACGCAGATCGTGAATTTCAAAACCATCTTCTTGTGTAACTTTGTTTTACCATTGCAAGTTAAAAAAGAATCCATTTCACAAAGACTTTAAAGTAATAGTTTAATGAAAATACTCTGTTTTTAATTTATGATTTATAATTTTATTAGTTTTATTTTTTACTTATAAATTTGCATAATCATGTTTATGAAAGTGTTATATTTCTATTTGAAATTTAAAATAATTATTTACTCATTTTAATTGATTTGTAATATTGATAATATGTTATAGTGAGTCAGCTCATTAAAACTATTAATCTATTAATTTAAATGAGTTATGGATTGATCTAAACTATTAACTAAATGGATTGGATTTATCTATGATCCATAAATCATTTGGTTCACATGGATATGAATTGGTTTGATTTGGTTTATTCATTTTGACAACTCTACTAATATCTATGTTGATAACACGAATATTTCTTATCTAAACCCCCCCTGACTGTAGGAAAGAAGGCAAATAATCATATATTATAAATATATTATTATTATAAATATATTATTATTATAAATATATTATTATTATTATTATTGTTATTATTATTATTATTATTATTGTTATTATTATTATTGTTATTATTATTATTATTATTATTATTATTGTTATTATTATTATTATTATTATTATTATTATTATTATTATTATAGATTCTTAGGAATTCATATGGAGTCTTGTAAAAGTACAAAGTTTTCACAACACACGCCTATCTAAATTTGGTCAAAACATGTTTCATGTGATGGTTATATGCGCTTATTGACAGAGAACCACAAAGAGCATTTTAACGTGCATAATGTGACTAAATGACAAAAACGGTGGCATGTAAAAGTAGGTGCAAAGGCAAACGCTAAACGCTGTGTGGACCAACAACGTATGGTTGATTTTCTTAGATCTGTGTAGCCCCTTAACTAAGATACTATCCCCAAGAATAATATGATTTATTTATTTATTTCAGATTTAGAGATAACTTGAAATAAATGACTAAGATATGGGTATGAAATTTTCTTACCTAAGTTCTTCAAGAGCCAAGGAGCAATGTCGGGTTGAAAAAAACAAGCTGAAGCGTGCATCTTTCCAGCACTATTATCATTTGTTGAACGAGTCTCTACTTGACCTTTCTGCTTCTGATTCTACGTCACACTGAAGTGTTATCCTATTGTCGCGCTACAAACATAATTCCTTGGAAATACATTTCATTTTACCTATAATTCTATGATAATAACATTTCATTCAAAACAAGAAGCACCATTTATTCTTGAAATAGTGGAACGAACCTTTAAAACATTTTACACAACATGGCTTATTCAATAGATTTTACAAACATCAGTGTAAAGTCATTCATAACAAAAGGTCATTTTACAGATACAACTTTATCTTTTCTTTTTTTTCAGATGGCCCTAGGTTTCATAACAATTGTGGAGTGGTTAAGTATCTTCAAGCTAAACTGTCCACCTATCTCAGAGGTATCCACTTTAGACTGTCCCGGAGGAGGAAAAAGCTCGAAGTTCTGGACCAGCCTACCAACGGTGATTCCCAATATGGGCAACGCCAATACAATCCCAGGACAGCTTCTACGTCCAACACCAAAGGGCAAATACCTAAAGTCGTTACCATTAGCTTCCACATGCGCCTCTTCTTCAAGAAACCTCTCTGGCCTAAACTCTTCAGGTTTCTTCCAGCTCTCAGGGTTGTTTGCTAGCCACCAGGCATTGACCAAGATTTTGCTTTCTGCTGGTATGTCGTAGCCAGCTAGCTTAGCGTCCTTGAGGTTCATGTGTGGTACGAGGAGAGGAACACCCATTCTTAGACGAAGTGTCTCCTTGAGCACGGCTTGAAGGTATGGAAGGTTGTGAAGGTCAGGCTCTGTGACTTGAACTGCTCCAAGAACCGTGTCGATTTCCTTCCTTAGCTTGGTCTGAATCTCAGGATGGTTCACTAGCTCCGCAATCGCCCATTCGATAGACCATAGTGTTGTCTCAATAGCTGTTTCAGCACATATTACACAAGACATCAGCATCATAAAACTGTATATATGTCCATTAAGATTTAGTCTTTTTCAGGAGAGACAGGTGACAATGAAATTAACATACCCTACAAGGCTACAAGGATCAAGGAAGCCGAATCTCAAATAGTATAATATAGTTGAACCATAGAGGCATAAAGGGTAAGGAAGTTAACCAGCTACGTTGATGTTCTCGACGATGTAAAGAACATTGTCCGCATTGATTTCTCCCTTGTCTTGAGCTTCAAGGATGTGATCAATGGCGCATTTCACGCTTCCTGTAGGCTTAGCACTCGCAACTTCCCTGTTTGCTTTCCTCAAGTGTAAATATTCAAGATATAAAAATAGAAATTCAGAATCTAAAAAGACTAAGAACTCACTTCCTCTCGTCCACAAAGTACTTCTTGAAGAGAGCTAGTCTTCTCTCCTTCACATCCCGACAAATCTTCAAGTAGCCTCTAAGGAAGGGCCTAAGGATAGGGATGAAATCACCATAGTTATACTCAAAGCTCTGAGTCAACCTGCTTCTCTCTCCGTTCAAGAACTTAAGCCTAAGGAGAAGAGGATCATCTTCACTCTCGAACCTCCTCTCAAACATAACACGGAACATGTTATTGTACATCATCAACTGCAAACGTTTCCTCACTACGATCCCTTTAGTCGCCGCGTCAGGATTCTTCTTCACATCCTCGACCACGCTCGCAGCTTCGAACTCCCATCCTTCTCGGTTCTGCTGAACCACCTTGTTGGTGAAGAAGGGAACCGTCATGATACGTCTCATCTTCCTCCAGTGCTCACCGTAGACAGTGAACACCATGTCTTGTCCCTTCCCTGTGAAGATATCGTAGACAATGTTCCTGTATCTAGATCCAAACTCTACACCTTGGGTATGGAGCACGTCTTTGGCTAGATCAGGTGAAGAGATGACAACTAGGTCTCGTTGACCCATCCGTAAGTGGAAGAGGTCTCCGAACTTCTTAGCGTAGTCCACGAGGTTACGGTGGTTGAGATCATCTCCGACTTGAAGCCAGTTTCCAAAGACAGGAACTGGTATAGGGCCAGGAGGTAGCTTCAGTTTCTTGCCGCGGATCTTGGAGATCATTGTGGCGAGAACCACGGCCACTATTACGGCGATTAGAGGTTTCTCCAACAAGAGAAGGTCCATTAAACTTCACTATCAGTTGATATTGTATTTTTATCAAAACTAATGAAAGCAGAAGAAGCTGCTGCTGAGGAACTAATGGTAAATATAGGAGGCTGTGTGTTAGGCTTAATGAGATGGATGTGTTTGATCGAAGAGGGTTCTTGTTTTTTTCATGTCTGCGTAACTCAAGTTCGCTTTGTCCTTCTTCTATCTACCTAATGTAGGTAAGACACGACTATAGTGTAATAATTTATTTGATTAAACGACTAAAATAACATTATCTTCTCCATTTTATTCACGTTTGAAAAGGAGTTCAAGAATGTTAAAATAAATTATTTCAACAATCATGGGGGTTTGAAAGTATATATCAACAATGTCTATTCAAAGCAGTGGGAACCCCCTGTTATTGCAAGCAACCCTTTAAAGATATTTAGCACAACATATTACACAAACATCATAATCATCCATAACAAAAAAGTCATTTTGCAGAAATTACTTTTACTTATTTCTTTTGTCTTATGTAAAAATTATTAAAAGGACCTTGGCTTCATCACGATGGTGGAGTGATTAAGAATGTGCAAGCTGAACTGTCCACCTTTCTCAGAAGTATCAACTTTAGACTGTCCTGGAGGAGGAAGAAGCTCGAAGTTCTGTACCAACCTACCAATGGTGATCCCCAAAATGGGCAACGCCAATATAATCCCAGGACAGCTTCTACGTCCAACACCAAACGGTACATACCTGAAGTCATTACCGTTGGCTTCCACATGGGCCTCTTCTTCGAAGAACCTCTCTGGTCTAAACTCTTCAGGTTTCTTCCAGCTCTCAGGGTTGTTGGCTAGCCACCAGGCGTTGACCAAGATCTTGCTTTCCGCTGGGATATCGTAGCCAGCGAGCTTAGCGTCGTTGAGGTTCATGTGAGGCACAAGGAGAGGTATAGCCATTCTTAGTCTAAGTGTCTCCTTGATCACGGCTTGGAGGTAGGGAAGCTTGTGAAGCTCAGGCTCTGTGACTTGAACTCCTGGTCCAAGAACCGTGTCGATCTCGTTCCTTAGCTTGCTCTGGATCTCAGGATGGTTCACTAGCTCCGCGATTCCCCATTCGATAGACCACAATGTTGTCTCAATAGCTGTTTCACAACATATGACAATAACTAAGCGTCACACAAACTTAATAACCACTACAAATACAATCCAGCTCCTTTAAGTGAGACATAAACATAACACAATTTCCGACCAAAAGAGTTTATAGGATTCACCCAAAACACTAGTGTCACGCAAGCAAGAAACATCTAGATGTTTTGGTTACGTATCCTACAAGTAACAAAACAGGTACAGAGAAAATGTCTGAAAGGTTACCAGCGACATTGATGTTCTCGACGATGTAAAGAACGTTGTCCTCGTTGATCTCTCCCTTCTGCTGAGCGTCAAGGATATGATCGATGGCGCATTTCAATCCGTCGCTTCCTGTAGGCTTAGTACTCGCGATTTGCCTGCGTGTTTGATCAATATCAGTTTCAAGAACCCTAAATCAAGAACACAAGATAATAGAAACCGAAACTCACTTCCTCTCTTCAACAAAGTACTTCTTGAAAAGCGCTAGTCTTCTCTCTTTCACATCCTTACATATCTTCAAGTAGCCTCTAAGAAACGGCCTAAGGATAGGGATGAAATCACCATAGTTATACTCAAAACTCTGAGCCAACCTGCTTCTCTCTCCGTTCAAGGCCTTAAGCCTAAGGAAAAGAGGATCATCTTCACTCTCGAACCTTCTATCGAACATGATACGGAACATGTTGTTGTACATCATCAACTGCAAGCGTTTCCTCAACACGATCCCTTTGGTCGCAGAGTCTGGATTCTTCTTCACGTCCTCGACCACGCTCGCAGCTTCGAACTCCCACCCTTCTCTGTTCCGCTGCACCACCTTGTTGGTGAAGAAAGGAACCGTCATGATCCTTCTCATCTTCCTCCAGTGCTCGCCGTAGACAGTGAACACCATGTCCTGTCCTTTGCCCGTGAAGATGTCGAAGACGACGTTTCTTGTTCGAGATCCGAACTCTACGCCTTGTGTGTGGAGCACTTCTTTGGTTAGGTTTGGTGATGAGACGACCACTAGGTTTCGCTGTCCCATCCTGAGGAGGAAGAGGTCTCCGAACTTTTTGGCGTAGTCGACGAGGTTACGGTGGTTGAGATCATCTCCGACCTGAAGCCAGTTTCCAAAGATTGGAATAGGGATAGGACCAGGAGGTAGCTTCAGTTTCTTGCCGCGGAGCTTGGAGATCACGGTGGCCAGAACCACCGCTGCGAAGACGGCTATGAGAGACTTCTCCAACAAGAGAAGATCCATTAGTGACACGTGGACGGTTAAGATTTAATTTCCGGCGAGTTGAAAAGCAGGAGAAAGCTGCTGAGGAAGAAGTGGTGGCGAGAGAGAGGGTTTTATAAGAGGGAAGAGGTTGGTTGTTTTGAGAATTGAGAAAACCAACGGCAAAAAGATAACGGCGTTAGGTGCGTGGGAGTTGGTGAAAGATGGCATACTAAACGGCGTTAAGTTTAACGGGATTGCTGTGTGTGTGGTGGTGGGCTTGGTAGGTAAGGACCGTAAAGTGAAGAGGGTTTGGTGAAGGTAGGAGGTGGGAGAGCTTGTTTATATCAGTCTTTACAACAACAACAAAAGTTAGCTTTGTCCGAATGTTTTGTTAAGAAATCACTAATTAGATGTCGAGTAAAATTTTTGTTTCAAAATAAGTATTGTTTTATGATTTCAATGCAAAATTTATTAAATTTATATGTTATTCTATTTTTGATTAGTTGAAATGTGGTTAGGTTTATAGATAATTATGTTTTTATTTGAGAAATATGTAAAATTAAATGTTTTCTTAATCTGTGTGTAAAAACCTAAAATGATAAGTAAAATGAAACGGATAGAGTATCATGTAATTAATTTTATATTTACGTGTCATTTACTGAAATTTAGCGTTAGTTTTAACTATTATTAAAAGTATTATAGTCAAACCAATGTTTCGAAACCCCACACAGACACTAAAACGGACAAATTTTTGGATGACCAGATCATTGAGGAAATGGCGGAAAAACCGCAGATTAATAATTTAATTAGTTTTAATATATAATTGTATATATTAACTATCGCAAAATAAGAAGAAATTTAACAGTTGACAAAAAAAGAAGAAATTTAACATCTCTTTAGAAACTATAGAAAATATTTAAGTTTTATTTTTCTTTTTCATTTCTTATTCAAAATATTTAAAACAATTTAAACTACTATGCATGTCTATAAAATATCAAGATTATAATAAATTGTTAGTAACAAAAATAAACAAATACCAAATTATATCAATTAATTTTGTTTTTTTCCCCTATATTATTCACTTCATTTTCTTAAGTGACATAGTGAAATCTTCCTCAACGTCTGAAAAATTAAATAAAATAGTTGATTTGATAATATATATGATGAAAATGCAGAAAGTTCAACAAAATTGAAAGAGATTCAAAGTATACATGGCAGTGAAAAAAAGATCATATATTTTTTGAAAAAGTAAATTTAAAAAAATCACTTAGCGGTTTGGTCGGTGGTTAAATCGGTAGCTGGATTACTAGGTTTAAGGATTTTTGCAGGTTTTATATGTTTTTAAGTAATGTTATTTCTTAAAACTTAAACCAAATTACTTATAGAATCACCAGATTTGTTGGTTTGACCATGGGTCCATGTTGGATATAAAAACATTGCGTCAAACTAAATCATGTATAATTAATCATAAATTTACAGAACACCTTAACTCATAATTAGATAAAAAGCTAAATAATATTTAGTAGTATATATATTGTAATCAATTTTGATTTCTATAAGGGAAAATTGCCAAATATGACTCAAAACTTGATTTTTATTGCAAAAGTAGACCCAAACTTGAATCATATGCAAAACTAACCTAAAAGCCTAGTGAAATTACAGTCAGCCCCTTGTGACCAAAAAAAAAACAGAACTCACTTTTACGAAAATAACTCAAGTAAGTCTTCTGAGTCTTCTGAAGACGACTTACTAGTAAGTCGTCTAGTATCGTTGATCTTAAAAATAATTTATCAATTTTATAAAAAATATTCTGATAAGTGAAAAATTGAAATAATGTAATTATAAACAGTTGTAAGTGATATAAATTAATATATAATAAAATTGAATAATTTTCAACATAGATGAGTGAAAATAGTGAGGCATGATATTCTTTAGTTTAGGGTTTGTCAATATATGTTGTAGTTTTTTATGTATTCTTAGGGTTAGATTTAGAAAAGCTTAAATATTTTTTTTTAAAATAAAATTTTTACTTATATTTGTTTAATTATGCGCATAGTAAACACTTATTAAGTTTAATTTGATTTTATGAAGTGTTTAGCTAGTTAATTAAGTTTAGGGTTATATTTAGGGTCTAGACGACTTACATGTAAGTCGTCTAGAAAGTCTTCTATTTTAGTTTCCCGCTAAAAATATTTTAGTTTCCTGCTAAATTTATTGTAGTTTCCCGCTAAATTTATTGAAGTTTTCTGGACGACTTACAAATAAGTCGTCTAAGAAAAAGAGTCTTCTAGACGACTTACAAGTAAGTCATCTAAGAAAAAGAGTCTTCTGGACGACTTACAAGTAAGTCGTCTAGACGACTTACTTGTAAGTCTTCTGAATCGAAAAATATTTAACCTAATTGAAATTTTTGTCTCCCTATAAGGAAAATTTACACATTCTCTCTCATCCTCTCAAATGTCTGCAACAAAAATGTATTGTTCCTCATTCTAAAACTCTCCAACCTCTCTCTAATCTCTTTGAACTTATAAACACCAAACTTTATATCAATTTATTATTTTTGTTCATGTCTTTCTCACTAATATATCTTGTTTTTGCAGGTATTTCATCACACGGTTTTCATTTTCCACTCATATAAAGGTAGATCTATTAATTTTAGATATGTATTTTTATGTGTTCTAAAGGTAAATCTATCTAATATTCCACTCATTTTCTCAAATTTTAAACAATTTGAACATTTTTGAATATGCAGGTTTTTCAGATCTGGAAGACTTCCAAGAAATCTTCTAGACGAATTACAATTAAGTCGTCTGGTAGTTCTTCTCGCTAGAAGACTTCTAGGAAGTCTTCTGACGGAGTCTTCTTCCATATCAAGTGGAGCCCAAGCTTGTCTTTGTATAGGAATGATCTATAATAGTTTTGTTTGTGGTTTGTTTTGTGATTTGCATGTGTACTCCTTTAGTTGTGATTTTTTTTTGTAAATTTGAAGAGATATTAATGAAAATTTTTGGTAAATATGTTCATGTTCATGTGTACTCCTTTAGTTGCCAAAATTACTTGACATAATTGAAGTTATTGATAAAACTTCAATAGCAAAACACAATAACACAAATTTAGTACAACTAAGAGAGAAGAATTCTCAAGAAAACTTAGTCAAATTCACAAAAGATAAAACATTACATAAGTTCAAAGATAGAACACTTTCATTAGAAGTCTTTTAACATATTGTACTTAAAAAATATCTAAGGTACATTGAATGCAATCTTTCAAAAACCATTCTCCATACATTGCATGTAACTTAAGCAACATCTGCATCGTCTGGAAGACTTACTAGTAAGTCGTCTGGAAGACTTACGAGTAAGTCGTCTGGAAGACTTACTAGTAAGTCGTCTGGAAGACTTACTAGTAAGTCGTCCAAACAAGTCATTTTTGCAATTGACTTTAAAATGGGACGTCCAGATTTGTTTGTTAAGAAAAAAATTCTAGGATAAACGGGTTAATTTTGCATTTGACCGAGTTGTGTCAGATATTTGACTTTTCCTGGACGACCTACCAGTAAGTCGTCTTTGGAAATTCAAAAATTTCAATATTATGTTAAGGCTAGATGACTTATGTGTACGTCGTCTCAGGTTATTTTGCAATTCGAAAATAAAACTTAAATATTTAATTTTTCCCAGACGACTTAGTTGAAAGTCGTCTAGGTAGAAGACTTACTTGAAAGTCGTCCGAGATAAGCAATGTTTGACCAGAATCTCAGAAAAAAATCTGGACGTATTTGCTTATCCTAGACGACTTTCAAGTAAGTCGTCTGACTGGACGACTTACAAGTAAGTTGTCTGGGAAAAATTAAATATTTAAGTTTTATTTTTCAATTGCAAAAGTAACCTGAGAAGACTTACGGGTAAGTCGTCTAGCTTTAATAAAATATTTGAATTTTTGTTTTCCCAGAGACGACTTACTAGTACGTCATCTAAAAAAGTCAAATATCTGACACAATTCGGTCAAATTCAAAACTAACCCGTTTATCCTAGACGACTTACTTGTAAGTCGTCTAGATTTTTTTTTCTTAACAAACAAATCTGGATGACTTATAAGTAAGTCGTCTGGTAAGTCTTCTACATCCAGACGACTTACCAGTAAGTCTTCTACATCCAGACGACTTATAGTAAGTCGTATGTTTGCTTAGAAGACTTACCAGTAAGTCTTCTACAGCCAGACGACTTACGGGTAAGTCTTCCATGCGAACAAATCTGGAAAAAAAATTCAATTTCATATCACTAACTAGTGAGATGATTTTCTAAGCACACATAGTCTTCTCCAACCACCCATAACCTCAAATGAAAGTAACCCACGAAGAATATTATGCTTGAATGGCTCTACCAAACATAAAAAAAATTAGAATCAAAAGCTTGAGTTTTTTGGATGAATATGGAGACAAAGTGAAAGAGACGTTGTTTTTAGTTCATAACAACTAAGAAAGAGATAGTGTCAATCATTTTTAAGTGCATTAAGAGCTTCAAATTGGTTGTTTATGGTGGTTGGGGTATTGATGGTAATGGCAATCTTGTAAATACTTGAAGATGATGAGGTTGAGAGAGTAAAAGAGCTATTTTCCAAAAAAAAACAAAAGACAATTTAATGGCATTTTCGTAAATAATGTGAATATATAGAGTAAATAAGACAAAAGAAAAGATAAAAAAAAAAGAGGTTAGTTTTGTGTTTGACTTTAAGTTTTGAGTCAATTTTGCAAAACTCCTTTTCTATAAAAGCATCAAATCTTAATTAATTATCTAAATTATATTGTTTTAAATGATTTTAAGTTATCCTTGAAATTTGTAACTACAATTTAAAATAGATTTACAGAAAATTATCAAATATTATTTGTAAATTAATTTAATATAACAAAACATTATGACCTATAGATATATTAACCTAAATTCAACAAACTCATAAAATAGAATCCTCAATTTTATCTTCTATAAATAATTTTACTAAAGTACAAAAGTATATTACATTACTAAAATATTTTAACTTAGTTAAAACTATAAATGTTTAAAATATTTTTTTAAATAGGAACGGTATATATTATATGATTATGGTAGATTTTGATAACGTTAACATTTTAATGAATGTTTTTATTATCAAAATATTATAGTTTCAGTTTTATGTTCTTTACTAAATATGAGAACTTTAATTGGTTTAAATTGATTTTAATATAAATTTGATAATTTAATCAAAAACTAGAGATATCATCATATATCTTTAACTTTATAGAAATTTAAATATTATAAATTTAAATATTTATATTACATGATCATGGTAAAATATTTAGAATTATTATTTTAACGATAGATCTTCTTCAAGTTGGTCTGTTTATTTTGAAAAATATTTTATATTAGTGTGAAACAAATTAGTCTATTTTAATAATATTATATAATCTTTGGTTATGAAATTACATAATCTATCTAGTTACTATGATATTTATATTGGAATAATTATATGTTTATTATATATACACATCATATATTGATATCACACATAGCTTATAACAAAATATTTATTAAAAAGAATATCTCATATTATTAAAAATTAATTATCATCATGTATTTTTGTGTGAGTAAAAATATCTATACTATTATTTGCGAAGTGATTTTTCGTAACAGAGCTCTCACGTTAAAAGTTAGAGTGCTTAATATCGTTTATGCCCTTAATGAATAAAATATATAAATTATTCAAAATAAAAAAATGAATTTAAGTGATTTTAATTAGATAAATGATTAAAACTAATAATGATAAGAATTATCCAAAATTTAAAATTATTTAAAATAAAAAGATAATTCTGATATATATATATACATATTGTGTTGTTATCCAAAACAATCTTTAAATAAAAAGTTAAAATAAAATTTTAAAAAGTGGAAAACACATAACTAAATATTAATCAAGTAAAATTATTAATTTTATATAATTGACTGAACTCTAAGATTAATTTATTAATAATGAATATAGTATACATAAAAAAATCCACATAAAAAATTCAAATGAAAATATAAATAGTAATTTATCTTTATAGTTTTTAAATTAATAATGTATATATTGATAAGCAATTTTATAAAATATTTATGTCCGCATGTGCGGGTAACCCATCTAGTATATTATTATTCGAGAAGTGATTTTTCTTTTTTTAGCTCTTACGTTAAAAGTTAGTATAGTTAAAGTCGTTGATACCCTCAATGAATAACTAAATTTATTTATTAAAGTAAAATATTTGTTAAAAATTATTATAATTAATATAGTATTTTTTTAAAGAATGTTTTTTAAATATATTAGATTAGATAATTGATTAAAATTAATATAATAAAATTTGGAAAAAATAAAAACAGATTTGAAAAAGGAAAATATCTATATATTTTTTTATTCTCTGAAAAAAATATCTTTCAGTTATTCTCTGAAAAGAATATCTTTCAATTAAGAAAATAAGTAAGATAATTTATAATTAAATATTAATCAAGTAAAGAATCTGAAGTTAATATAACTGAAAAGAATATTGAGTGTTTTTAAAGATTTCTTTATTATTAATAAAAGAATATAAAAAAATTTAAAAATTATAATTTGATGTTCGGTTCAAAGTTTTTTGAGAATATAAAAATTAATTTATCACGATGAATTTAAATTTAATAATATATTTTAATAAATATAGATAGTCAAGTTGATTATAGTCGTGTACACAGACTAAACTACTAGCTTAAAGTATAACAATTTACAAGAAAAAAAAGATATTTATATGAGTAATTTTGTGATGAATAATTATTATTCTTCTTATATGTCAGTGGTGGAATCACTTCTATTTTATTCATAATTAGATTTTAACCCGCACGTCCGTGCGGATATTTTTTTATTTTATAAATGTATTTGATATTATTACAAATATTTTAATTATATAACTTTTAATTTAGTGCTATATAATTTTTTATATTTCTTCTTCAAATTTATATACCCAAAATATTTGGTGGGTGCTGCACACGTTTTAGAAGGATTAAAAATTATGTTATCAAATTATAAATATGGTATAATGAGTTGAGAAATATTCTGAAAAAAAATTTGGTTCCTAATTGATTGATTATCAAAATCGTGATTGTTTAAAAAATCTATTATATCTAATATCTAATATATTTAAATTCAAAATCTTATAGGTTCAAAAATAGACTATTTGAACTTCAAAAGTTGTGTATTCCGACATTTTATAAATCAAATATAATTTATATATTTATGTTAATATCATTTAGAAATCAAGTATTTCTTATATCGTAGGGGAAAATGATTAAAATAAAAGACGGATATGTATTAACAATAAATTGTTACAAAAAATTTATGAAGATATGCATTAAAAATATATGGAAATCATAAATATTTGTTCAACTGTTTACAATAGTGAATAGATTTGAGTATAAAAATATTTGGTATTTCTATTTTTCAACTGAAATAGGTGCAATTGATCACAATATTTCTTATATTCGTGTACATGTATATTTTTAGATTTTTAATTATTATTCTAAGCGGAAATCGATATTTAATACATATTTTCTGAAAATTAAACTCTCAAAACTTTTATATTTTTACTAAAATAAATAAATTAATACTATATTTATAGATAGTTTTATATAACATACACTATATATTTCGAGATTGTTTTTTTATGACAAAGAAATAACAACCTATTGAAATTAATTAATTTAAATATATTATTTTAAATGATATTGGAAGAATCTGTAAATAAAAAATAAATAGGATGACTAAATGTGTAAATAGAAGAAAATATTTAATCTTATATCCGTGTTTCCAAACATTCTTCCTTTAGTGTAGTATCTATGTTTCCAAACATTTCAATTTTGTACTTGATTTTTAATAATATAGATCTTAGTTAATAGATAAATCACAACATTTTTCAATAAGTCCAAAAAAAAACATGCCAAGGTAATTTTTAAATAGGACTCTGTTTTAATATATTAGATATTACAAGCGTCCTAGGAATGTTTCTATGCTTTGCATGAATTATTTATATTTTAACTAAACAATTATAGTTATTATTTCACTAGACTAATTAATTGGTTTCAATTGGTTTAAAAGTGATGTTCTTTTTTGCAAAAAAAAATGCAAAATATACTTCTAGTGCAATCTATCATATTCGATCTCTTTGGCAACTTAAGTTATGTCTGATTTATCTTAGTCTATTCTACAAAATATACCCTCTTGTATTCGATGCTAGTCAATAACATATCACTATTGTGCTCTTTTCAAAACTGCCACACCTACGATTGGGATGCAACACTTATTGGTTATTGGCTTGCTAATACTCCTTTCATTCTGAAAAATCCATACTAAAAAACGAAATTCAAAAAAAAATATTTTTTACATTTTCAATGTATTATTTAATGATAAAGTGTAAAATTCAAAAAAGTAATTGTTTTTATTGGAATTTTGTTAGTCAAGTTGTGAAAATAGGTAACTACAAAAAATAATACATTAATAATGGAAATATAATATGTTTTTTAATATGTGTGAAAAACGTGGATTTTCTTGGAACAAATAGAATATATTTATTTAGATTAATTATTTTACTTGTCTCATACTAGCTCTCACACAACTGCATGCCCAGTCCGTGGTTAACAAAGACTTTAAGCTGTAACATTGAGTGTTTTGTATACTTAGTGTCTTGATTGCATGAACTAATGATAAAGAAATAGGAATATACTATAAAAACAGTATATTATAAAAACAGTATGCTATAAAAACACTCACTTGAGAAACGATATGTTCTATGTTATGTATTTAATAATGTGATTGGTAGAACAGTAAATAATTCATATATAAAATCATCTTAAAAAATTAATATATGGTAAGTAATTTATTTATTTTTGTGTATGATATATATATATATTTGACACCATTTATAATTATATTTATAATATATATATATATATATGTTTTTAGAAAAAATAATGAAATATTTAATTATATATATATAATTATATTTTAAATGTGAAATTATATGATTTTTATCTTACTTGCATATTTTATTTTAAAAAATATAAATTTAATTTTTGGATATAAACACAATTTTGGATATTGTTAAATAAATTAAATAAATTATATATAATTATTTTTTAATTTTTATATATTTTATATGCAAATACTCTACCAAAATCATCGTATAAGAATATTTAGAGAGCACCAGCATCCTGTTAATGTTTTACTTTTTATAAAATAGTTGACTGGAAAATGAGAGCACTATTATTGCAGTATCTTAAAGGGTTTCTTAGTGGTGTAAGACCCACAAAATCAACAAACATGGGTTCTAAAAACTCTAAAATAAGAACCAGCTCTTGTACTATTTACGGGCCCTACTGACACGTGGCGGCTCGTAATTGGTTGGTTTCTATTTTTTAAAAAATAAAAAATAAAAAAACAAATAAATAAATAAATAAGAACCCCATATTAGGGTTCCATGGTTAATCATGCCCTGAGAGTACTAATATTAATGCTCTACTAATCAAAGCTTTAATGGCGCGGCTGACCTTCAGCTCAACAACATATGCTAGTTCAATAATAAAAGCTTTACTTTTGTACTATTCTTCCCAAGGCTCTCGAATTAATGGCTTGGTTTTGCACTGATACGCAATCACTATTTCCAGACTCTCTCATGTCTTTTCCTATTAGCAATCGATTTTTTGTTTTCGAGTTTTTTAATCCTTTATCAAGTCTTTTCGGTTGTTAGACTGATTTGGAGCATAATATGTAGAATTTGATGCAAAAAACAGTTAAAGATATATAACTATGAATATGTACAGAATTTTACTTTTGGATGGAGGATTCCCCGTAATGCGATTGAACTCAATATTTGACATGAGATAGAAAACTGAGATAGCTTTCTAGTGCTAACGGTTTGAGATCAATCCAACGGTCATGCCAAACGTTATGCATGTTCTACTAAAAACTGATATGTTTCTTGGTTCAATTAGGAAAAGTTTTTTTCTTTTGGTTTTCCTTATTTTTTATTTGGTTTGCCTAAAATTCGACTGAAACGTTATTTTATTTATATTAACTGTTTCCGAGTGATTTTTAGGATGATATTAATTTTCCACCAAACTTTTAAGTTCTAGAGTTTTTGGGAGACAAATTTGTATTGTATCTTGGAGACGTGTTTTGAATCCCATTTAAAAAAAAAATCTTATTATGTATTTAGATTTTTCTCTATTTATCATGTCATGTCTGAATAGTTTTCAACTGGATTTTAGAGATTTCACAAAAATTTCCATAATTTATTGATTTAATATTGTTAAATAAAATTTATCTATTAGATTTTTTTTCTAAGTTAAATTTAGCACCGAAATTACATTCATAACTTAGTTTCTGATTCATATGTTGTTTATTTCATTCAGAGTGATAGTTTAAACGCTCGAAGCAGACATAGATGAGTGAGTATTCGTAATCAACAAAAATTGATGTTAGAGAACTTTTGAATATATCAAATATGATCTTTATGCAAGTTTAGAATCTGAAATTCAGCGCAAACTAATCTATAAATTCTAATACATAGAATTTATAACTGCAAAAGTAAGTTAAGCTAATTCTGGTGTTTGAGCTCCAAAACGTTGTTTAATGATTACTTATTGATTCATATGTTTCTACATGTTGAATCCATGCGCATTTGGTGATGCCCAATGTTTCTTTTACATTGAATCTTCAGTTGTTTTTTAAAACCAACTACAATTTCAAGTCAATCCCAAAACCAATTTTTTTGTCATTACTATTCACCTTTGAAAGTTCCAAATCCTCCTTATGTTTGAATTATTTACAAAATTGCCATTATTATTTAATTATTTCAAAAATGAGAAAATCCCTTATTACATCCTAAACATTTCTTCTTATTTACAACAATGTCATAATCATCAATTATCTAACCACCATGAACCACCATTTTTGAACTCTTAAAACTTCATGAATTCAATTTGTAACCACTTTTTTCCTTTCTGAACCAACAAATCTTCATTTTATCTCATTTCCTCTCCATTTCCATCTAAAAACTCTTATAACTTTCATTTTTATATGCTAAACTTTCATATTTTTGAATTTATTCAGGTGTGAGTCGATAAAGGTGGTTTTTTGTCATATTTGGAGCTTGGACGGTGGTAAAGGGTGGGAACGAGCTTTACACCGGAAAATATAACTATTTACATGGTTTTCGTCATTTTTCAGATATGTGTCGCGGTAGTAGACTGTTTTGTATGTATACGCATATATGTAGACTTACGATGCGATCTAATTTTCAACGCATAGGTTACTTTTGCAATTGACCAAAATAATTTTTTGTAAAAAAAAATTCCTAGAAGTTTGCGTCTTAACCTTTGAAAAAAACAAAAAATTAAGTAAATTTACTAAAAAGTCTACATAAAAGAGGTTAGTTTTTGCATTTGACCGAACTTTGAGCAATTTTTGACTTTTCATAGACTTCATCGGAAGTCTACATTATGTAAACTGTTCTGGAAATCTACAAAAAGTCAGTTTTGCATTTGACCAAAAATTTGACTGCGTTAAATATGTAAGTTTTTTATTTGACTAAAATGTTATAAAGTTAACCAAAACAAAGAAAAAAATGTAGACTTAGTATTCAGTCTACTAATCTCAGAAAAAAAAACGTAGACTAGAGATGAAATATACTAATTTATTTTTGGTCAAATGCAAAACTAACATGTCGTATCTCGGAGTATACTTCAGGTGAAGTCTACACATGTGTAGATGTTCATTTCAATCCATTTTAAACAGTCAAATTTGGTCAATTGCAAAAGCTAACATGTTTTAAAAAAATAAAAAAATGTAGACTGTAAATGAAATCTACTTTTGAAAGTCAAATCGTGATTGAATTCTAGTCAATTGCAAAAACTAACATTTTCAAAATGTGAAAAGAATGTCTACACGTATAAAATTGCAACTTTTTTAAATACATATAATAACCCGTGGATTTTGCTATTGCAAAAACTAACCCAAATTGTAGACCCACATTACAGTCTACTCACATAAACTGAAAATAAAGTCTATTATTATGTAGACTGAATATGAAGTCTACATAGAAAAATCTATAAAAAGTGGATTTGTATTATTCATGATGAATTTTCAAAAAAATTTAGTTTCACAGTGTGTGTTAGTTAATGAGGAAAATAGTTGATTCCCGCATGAACTAATTGCTCCTGGTTTTTTCTTACATGAACTTTTATCCCATGCCAAAACCCACACGAAAAAATTTGTTTTTTGAATTTCATACACGAAGTTGTTTGTGTATGAAATTCAAAAAACGAAGTTGTTCATCTGGATTTCGGCATGGGCTAAAAGTTCGTGTATGAAAAAAGCCGGGAGCAATTAATTCATGGGAAAATTAGCCATTTTCTCGTTAGTTAATCCTAATGGTCTTGTACTATTTTCAAAAGATCATCTTTTCTAATTATGAAACTACCATTTTTTTTTGTTTGGCTATGTAGTTAACTAATAAGTGTAGATTTCTTTGTAAGTATACTTCTATACTTCGTTGATATTGTGTTGAAAATCTCAAATATAAGACTAATACTGAAAATCTCTAATAAAAAGGAAAATGTCTGGTAATCTGTAAAAGAAGACTAATACTTAAGTCTACTGCTTCTAATTGTGTTGAAAATCTCAAAAATAAGAATAATACTTCTTGGGAATTTTGTATAGATATTCTTCTTCTCACATGTGTGTTAGTTATAGTTTTAACTTATGGTGGTTTTAATTGTTTGGTTGATTAGAGAGTCTTGTGAAAAATTGATATCTAACATAAATAAATAACATCATACAAATGAAACAAAACTAAAAAATGAATACAATGCTTATAGATTCTGCATCAAATATTTTTTTACAAATGGAGATTTTATAAAAATAAATTATTACAAAGCAATTTATTAAACAATATTCATGATATTTCATAATTTTGATGCATCAAATGAAGTCTTGGAAAAGAGTATCTGCAAAGTAAGATAAAGTTATGAGAAAAACATAAGATATAAAATTTTAAGTATATTTTAGTAGACTTTTTATTAAGTCTACTTAAAGTTTATGGTTTAGTAGACTTTAATTGAAGTCTACACTAGCAGAAAATTTTCAGATCTAAAAATGTACATTTAGAAAATTTGAAAATACTTTGTTCTCGACAATATTTCAAAATTGTTTTTTTGTCAACATTGTAGCAAAACAAAAACATAGAGTATGAATCTATAAATTTAGTTCAAAAAATATACATATAATGAATTAATGTAAATCTTATATTTTTGGGAAAATGATTTGAAAACTTTGGAAGAGAATACCTGCAAAATAAGAAAAAATTATGAGAAAAATATAAAATAAAAGTAAAAGTCTGCTAGCCCTGACTTTTAAGCAGACTTTATAAAAGTATACTCTATCAGAAATTTTTAACATCTGAAATATATACATTAAAATAAGAAAATAAGTTTAAATAAAAAATTAAAAAAATATAATTTATAAGACCAAATAGTAGTAAATTAAAAACATAGAATTTGAATATGTAACTTTATTTAAATATAAATACAAAAAACATATTTTTAATTACAAAAATATAAATCATACATGAAAATACCTGAAAAAATAAAATGAAATTATTCAAAAAGATAGGAAAAAAAGTTTAAAGTCATATTTTTATAGATTTTCCAATGAAGTTTGCTTAAAATGTGTGGTTTAGTAGACGTCATTTGAAATCTACTAGTTTTAGCTTATAAGAAAACTTCATTAGAAGTCTACACTATTTGATAGTTTCAGATCTGAAGAATTATGCACTTTTTGAAATGTCATAATAATTTTAAATCTGAAAATACTTCAAAATATAATTTATAAGATAAAATAATAGAAAAGTAAATGCACGGAGTTTGAATCTATAACTTTATTTGAATATAAATACACATTTAAAGCTATAGATCTAAAACTTATATTTTTAGAGGAGAAGATGAAAACCATGAATGATAATACCTATAAAAACAAGATAATATTGTGAGAAAAACATAACATAAAAATACACATTTAAAATTTATGGATCTAAAACTTACATTTTTATAGGAGAAGATGAAAACCATGAATCATGATATCTAAAATAACAAGATAATATTGTGAGAAAGACATGAGAGATTTTTAGAGAGTGTAAAGAGAAATGAGAGAGCTTTAGGGAGAATTGAGAGAATTTTAGACACTTGTGAAGTTATTTTAGAGAGGGATTGTGTAAATTTCATTTATACAGAGAGACACAAATTGTAACAAAGTTAAAATTTACGACACGTACAATGAAGTAGATTTTATTGTAGGTCTACTATACCCTAAACCACAAATATCAAACCATAAATGTTTACTTTATAATAAAAAAGTCTCAATTAGTATATCAACTGTCAAAATATTTTAAATATAAACTATTCAACATTAATATGCAAATTTAAGTCAATAAACCAAAAAAAAATCATAATCTAAAATCTAACGATCAAAGACATAACATGTTAGAACATTTTGTTGCTAAACCATAAACATTTTCTAACACATGGTTATCAAATCAACATATATTCTTTTAAATTGTTTAATTATATAAAATTTTAGTTTATAAACTTCATATTAACTCTTACTGTGATAATTAAAAAAGTTCACAAATATATTTATACATTTTTAAAATTAATTTATTAGATCAAATTATGATATAGACTATATAAAAAGTCTACATAGTAAACTTTTTAGGAGGTCTACAAATATGTAGATTTTCTTTTTGTTACGTATAAACTTACGAATGACGAAATTGTAAACTAACTTTCTGATTGTTTGGTCATAGGGGTTTAATAGTACTTTTACAAATTTTTAGGTTAATTTTGTATTTAATTTAATATAATATCTATTCTATGGTTAAAATCAATATTTGAGTTGTTTTTGATAAATTCCCCTTGAATTTTTGCATATTTATATTTTTGTTTAGTTTTAGGAAAACAAAACACTAAATTTTCCTTTTAACTCTACTCTATTCGAAGAATAGTTGTGTAAATTTGATACTTGTAAACTCGATCTCTAAATTTTTCTGTGGCTCGCTATGTATTTGTAGTATATAATAATATACCCAAAAGGAAAATCCAGAACATCTGCACATTCTACAGTCTTTAGATTACACTTAACTACTTAACAGAAAACTTTCTTATTAAAACCAAAACAAATCCAAAACGATTGGCTACTGTGTTTTCTGATACAATCAAGTTATACCTTTAAAATATATGGTGGTCGGCTTTTTCCTTTTGGGTATTATTATTATATGCTAAAATTAATTAAGGTGATATAAAAAATTAAACGTTTAAAACTTTTTTGTCATATCAACTTAGATACATACTCTTCTCTCTAAAGCTCTCCTTTAGAGAGAGAGAGTTTTCTCTCTTTTTCTCTTCGTAACGCACTTAAATCATTCAGAAAGGGAAGAGATCTATAATGTTTTTGATTGTAAAATATTTTCTATTCGATCGAGAGATCGAACTTTTGGTTCCGCATCATCGGATTTCTCTCTTTCGCAAGGCCAATTTTGTTTCAGTCCATAACCAGATTTGATCATCAAGTTCTTATTATTTTTTTCTGGTTTTTTGGACTGAATCTAATAAAACTCCAACAGTAAACAGAGCTCTTGTCTCTCGTTCTCTTTCGAAATTTGATTCACATCCCGATTTGCTTGAAATGGCCAATCTTCATCGATTGATATGCTTCTAAAATTTTCCTTAGAAATCAGTCTCTGCTTGCTTTGTTTTTACCGATGAATAGGTATAAAAGCAGAGCTTTCTTGTTGGAAAGGATGAGGATGATGATAGATTAATTTTGATTGATTCAAAAGGGATTCAGTAGAGTTGGTGTTCATTAGAGCAGTCCCACAAAGTTTTTTCTTGCAAATCAATCCGATTAATCTTAGATTTATAATCTGAAGATGCAGGTTGTTCCACTAACAACATTGGTGAACAACATAAGAGGACTCCAGTGAAGCTCGATAAATCCGGTGGCGGCGACTGTGCTATCGATAAGATCCGGGGTCGTCGTGTCAAATTCTGGTGAAGCTACGTTACATGACGCGTGTCATCCTTACCAGAAGCGGTGGAACGCATAGAAATAGAGGTTGACCAATATATTGAACCGGTTTTCTCTTAGGCTTAATTATAAATTGTAAATGTTAGCTTTTATAGATTTATCTTATGATTCACTATGTAATCACCCATTGGGTTTTTCCTTTAATGAAAAAAGTTGACAAAAAAACCCTTCCGTTCAATGATATTTTAAATTTGTTTGTAACACAATTTGAGATGTCAATATAGTTATATTAATATGAATTTTTTTTTCCAAATCTAATTTTTAAAATAATAATGAATATCATTTTCTATGTATTTATAGTATATATTACTGCAGAATGTTCAGATGTAATAACAAATCAATTTTAAAAAGAAATGAAAATAGTTACATTGTATGATCTAATATATATATATATACAAATATGATATTCAATACTATATCAAAATTAGATTTTGAAAACAATCTACATATTAATATTACTATATTGACAACTCAAGTTCTGTTAAAAACAAAATAAAAAGGTAACTGGACCAAAGGGTTTTAAAAGGTAATTTTTATTTTACCCTAATTAATCTTTTTGTTTTATAATTTTCATATATCCCTGAAAAATATATTAACAAAAAAATATAAGTAACGATGTATTATAGTTTTTTATCTTAGAAAAACAATTAACACTGGACGGTGGACCAATGTGATCAGTGCAAGTGTTAAAACAAGAACAAAAAGTCATTAGACACATAAATGAACACATGAATAGGTTATATCCGCACTGCGGGAAAGGGAAAAAAGGCGTGAAACTATGAGTGATCATGGTCTGAATACGAACGTCTGAAGACACCGTCAGAGTTGACGCCGTTAAGAAAACATATCATTATTATTATTATTTTTTTGTCAAAAAGTAGTAGTGACTGTAGAAATGAACGCGAAACACAGAACAGGCTAAAGCATTTGGCGCATTCACATCCGTGAAAATCTTTCAATGTCAATTTAGCAACAACCACCGTATTGACTTCAAAAATAAATGATCTAACTACCTCATACGCTCGTCAAATATTTTTATTTTAATATATTTGTGGTTAGGATAAGGCAAAAAAAAAATATATATATATATATAGAGCAAGATAAACAATGATAATATAAAGAGGCACACCAACCACGAAAGACAGGGACATGGACAAATGGTGTTACCTACCTCTCACCAAATCCACCATTACCCCCAACTCTGTGACCATAAATATACTTCTCCTCTTTGACCAAAAAAAGTACTTCTCCTTTAGTTGAATTGACCATATCGTTTGCAACTCACGATCTTAACATGGGCCTTCTTACCCACTGACACATTGCAGCCTGGGCAGTGGGCACATTAGCCATAACTAGAATTGTTTCTTTATAACTTTATGAACTTATGATAGGCGTTTATAATTTATATATAAACCTTGCGTTACTAAGTATAATTTAATGAAAATGTGATATCAATCGTTGCTTTGAAAAATCACATAACAAACAAATGTGAAGGATAGAAGAGAAAATAAAAAACAAAAGAAACCTTGCATCCTATAAATTATAAACACCTAAAGAAAGATAGTCTTGTTTTTTTTGTTCTGTTTTTGGAAAGTTAGTCTTGTTACAGAATGATACATATATATATATATATCCATATATTTGTGTCATCACCTATCATAAACTTTAATAAAAGCTAATGTATTTAAGTTAAAAAAATAAAAAGAGAAATATCATAAAATATACCTAAATTTTTTTTTGTCCCCACAATAGAACTCAAAGAGAAAAATGATCAAAATAAATTTTATTAATGGGTGTAAATATACATTTTTACCCTTTGAGTTAAATAATCTAGACTTAAGGTTTAGAGTTATGTGGTGAGGTTTTGGAGTTGAGGTTTAAAATTAAAAAAAAATGTTAAAATATTAAAATTTTCAAAATAAAAAAGTTTATTTTTGGTCATTTTTTCTTAAAGTCCATTTTGTGACAAAAACTTCAAAATGGTCTATTTGAAATATTTGTCCAAACAAAAAACAAAAAGAAGAGAATATAGATACTGAATAATAAAGATAATAAGATAATTGATGGAGATTGATACTTCAAAAGAGAAATGAAAATTTGTACAAGCACAAAAGTGTTTTAACAATATACAAGTTAAATCATGTTTGTTTGTTGGGGGATTTGCAAAAAAAAAATGATCTAAAATTTGATTTTAAGTACAAGCGTAAACCAAAACTTTAACCAAATGCAAAAGTAATAGTGAAATTACAACTAGCATTTTATGACCAAACAAAACAGTTGTAAACATTTTTACGATTATAATCTTATAAAATCTCCTGTAAATTCTTCTCCATGTAGTATAAATTCTTCTCACATTTTTTTAAAATTAATTTATAATCAAAAAAATATTTGATGGAAATAAATTCAAATCATGTAACTATAAAAATATTTAAACTACGTAAATTCAAATATACTATAATTGAAATATTATCAACATAGATGAGTGAATATATGTTGTAAGTTATGATCGTCTTTGGTTTATGGTTTGCTAGCATATAGTAGTGTTTGTATTTTTTAGGGTTAAATTTTAGACTCCTATTTTTTTTTAAATTTAAATTTGACATAATTTTATATATATTAAACATTTTATAAATTGATTTTATGTGTAATAAAGTGTGTGTTCCTATTTAATTATTATTTGATTAACAGTTTAGGAGACTTCTGATAAGCCCATAGTGAGCTTATTTGATTTAGTGACAGAAATGGAGAAAGACTGAAGAAGTGCAAAGGAAGACGAGAAGTAAAGATAAAAACATTCAAGGATTAACCCAATATTGTTTTGTGATCTTTTATTTGATAGTCTGTTTACAAGGAAAGTAGCAACTTAACTAATACACTGTAATTGATATTCTTCTCATGGTTAAACTCCATTCTTCTTTCATAACGAGGCGCAAGAACAGTCCATAAATTCTTATCAACACTCCCCCAATAGAAAACAATCTTGCCCTCAAGATTGAAGTTGGAAACCAAAATTGTGAACTTTAGACACATTTGCGAATATGACTGCCTCCTAAGAGCATGAAATCTCGTGCATTCACTAATGATCTAGAACATGTGCAGCTTCGCATTCCATCCACCACAACATCTGAATTCCAATGACACAACTAGGCAACATGTAAATAAGTAATTTCCATTGAACTATAGTGTCAAGAACTGATAGTATCTAAAAAACAAATATACTATGGGTGAAAACTGGTAAAATCCACTGTATATCATTGATACTGAAACATAGCTATCGAAATTCCAAAAGATATACGTAGATACTTAAATATATTCTCACCATCAAGTTTTATGCTAGTGATAGAATCCAAATTTGCGTTTTTGATTTGCTGCAAATATGAAAGTAGGTGCTCATACCCATCTTATGATGATCCTCTTACCAATTCTTGGGGATATAACAATGCTCTGTATGAGGTGTTAATCTAGAATCATGCCAAAAATCACTTTCATTGCGTCTTTGATATGTTTTGAGATTAATCCATCAATGATTCCAACACGCTCTATGAAAAAATTACCAATATATTTTGGGGTACAATGTTTCCGATGAACCAATCGTTCAAACACAAAACATGTATGAGTTTTCAAATACTTGATAACCCAAAACATGTTTGTTCCATGTTTCACATCCGCTCTAAGCTTCCATCCGCACCCATTAAAACGACACTTTTCCACAAGTAGAGTTTTAGTGACTTGTATATTTTGAAGGAAAATTTATGCCTCACTGTTGTCAACCGCAACTCTTGAACCATTGCATCCCTACTAACAAAACTCTTATTGACATAGATATTGCTGGCCAATGTCCCATTCAAGCTTCGTCCTTCATCAGCTTATGTCGCATTAAGACTAGGGATGTTAATATGGGCTACCCGGACCTGTTTAGACCATGTCCGTTTAGAGCATGTTTATTATTAAGCCCGTTTATACATTTACCCGTTTAAACTCGTTTAACGTTAAGCCCGTTTATGTTGATAGTGCCCGTTTATGTTGATAGTGCCTGTTTACCCATTTAGGCCCATTTATATTTTTTCTATGAATTCTATTTTTTGTCAATAACCTTTTGTCATATCTTATATAATTTTTAATATTTTTTTATTTGATTTCAAAATTTTATAATAAATAGAAATTCAAACTAAAGCAATTTAAAAAAATACTTTACTTTTATTAAATATTAATTAATTCCCAATATCATAAACTTATCAACAAATCTAATAGGTATTAAACACAATTATAACATAAACCTTTCCAAAAAAACACAAAACTATATATAATATAACTATTTTATTTCAAAAAACAAAAATTATAAAAAAATATCTTTAAATTCGTTTTAAATATAATTTTTTTCAAAAAACTCATAAACGGGCCTAAACGGGTACCCGTTTATTTAACATGTATGCCCATTAACGAAACGGGCCTAAACAGGCGGACCAGTATAAACCCGTTTATTTTTATATGATAGTAAACGGGCCACAGGTCCGCCCGTTTATACTAAGCCCGTTTAGGCCCGCGGGCTTCAAGCCCATTTTAACATCCCTAAATTTAAGACCTCAACCCTATATCATCTATTTTTTCCTCATCCCCATCTTTAACTTTTTCATACTTGTTGTAATCTTCACCATCTTTGTCATCATCAACAATATCAGGAAAATTACCATTGTCCTTCTCCTAATCATTTCATCATGAGTCAAATTATCATCACCTTCTTCCCCTTTATCATCTTCATCCCCTTCATCTGAAACTTCATTAAAATCTTCACCTAATTTGTTTCCATTAATGTTGGCATCATTGACTGTTCTCATCTTGCCTCTCCTTTAATAGAAGTTTTTAATGATTTCTAACTCAATTTTCTTCCTCTCATTGAAACAAGGGATGCTTATTCGGTGCTTGAAACTCTTGCATCATATAAGGGATTCCTTGGTTCAAAGTAAAACATGCGCGTTATTTATCTTGATCAAGTTACGAACTTTTTTATCACCTCTAACATGCATAGGAGGAGTATATGAAGCCATCATTTACATCACTGTGTCTTGTAATGAGTAGATTAACTCCGCCAACTCTTTGTTCATGTCCAACTATAATATCCTTGAGCCATTTCAACAAGTTTGGCATGTGTAAAACCATCACTCAAATAGAAAATCCTCGCTCATTTGCCATTATCCACCACAAAATTCCAAAGTTATATTTCACCAACCATTCTCCGTAGAGTACAGGTAACTAAACCTAATCTGTAAAAATCACATTAAAACACATTAACAAACATTAGACGTCATCTTAAAAAAAATTCAAAGAAGACTTCTTAAAAAAATTAAAGAAGACTTCTGCTCTCATTAGATAGAGACATTAATAAATATGACTATTGCTAACCTCATATTTATAACCAATTAAATTATGAATTTCATTCACGAGCCTCAATATTGACAAATACACATGAAAAATAATTTAAAAGTCATTTTAAATTTGGAGAAGATGTAAGTTTAGTAAACATTAATGTAGAAGTCTATTGCATTATTGTTTACTAAACTTGTATTTTCTCCAATTCTCGAAGTTTAAAAATGACTTTTTCTTAGAAGTAAACATAAACGTAAAACCCTTTTTAGAAATATTTGTGTAAGTTATTCCTATAATTACAAGTTTACAATGAAGACTTTTCAAAAGTATGTTTACTTATTGAGTTACTTTTGTATTCAGAAACTTTTTGATTATCCCATAGAAAAGTTCTCTAGAAGTCTTCTATGGTAGTCATGCTATTTTAAAAAAGACCAAAATTTTGCAGAAATATAATTTTTCATAGAAGAATTCCTGAGAAATCTAGTGTTCAAAGACTTCTAGAAGTTTTCTTACTGTCACATGAAATCTTCGAAATATCACCAAAAGTCTCCATAAGTTATTTTTGTAACTGACCCATTTAGAAATCTGGTTTTAAAACTAAATGTTTGACTAGAATCTCGAAACAAAATTAAAGAAGACCAGGTTAGGACAAGCTCTCTCTAGAAGTCTGCTTTTAAAACCAAATGCTTGACTAGAATCTCAAAATAAAATTAAAGAAGACCATGTCTCAAGAAATCTTCTAATTATTTAATTTTAATATTAAATTTATTATCCATTATCAATTGAAAAACTAATACATTGACTTATTGCCACACTTTGAAGACTTCATCGGACTATAAGAAGACTCATAGATAAATCTATGGAAATGTCAAAATTTGGTAAAATTTTGCTCAATTGCAAAACTAATCTACTTATCAAAGAAGATTTTAGAGAAGTCTTCTACGAAAAACACACAAATAGTCAATTGTGAAACTAACATATTTTAGAGAAGTCATCTTCGCTATTAGATCTGAAAAAAAATTCAAATATTATACCTAGATCTGGTGAGATATCTTGCTTAGATTCTCGAAGTACACATAGCTTCACCACAAAAGTTACCCACTTGTTATCGACTAATAATCATGAGTCCAATAAGCTTGAAGATTTTGAAATAAAAGAGTTGAGCTTTTGAGACGAAATGAGAGAGAAAGTGAAAGAGAAATGATGTGTCTGGGTAACAAATTAGACATGACGAGTAGTTGTCGATTGTTAGGTGCATTTAGAACTTCAAATTAGTTGTTTATGGTGGTTAGTGTATTGTTGACAATAAAAATGTTATATATAAAAATGAACATGAGGATAATTGAGTAAAATAATCATTTCAAAAAAATAATAATATTTTTGTAAATAACTTGAATTTTTAAGGTGTATAAATTAAAGAAAAAGTCAAAAAAAAAATAGTTTTGTGTTTGACCATATCTTTTGAGTCATTTTTGGAAGAAACTTATTTGTTTGTAGTTAAAGAAAATACTGATCAATCTCATGACTTTTGAGATGTTTCTCTTTTTTCTTTTGTCACAAAACTTTTGAGATGTAAGATAATAACATTAGCAATAAGAAGTATTGGTCTATACATCTTTTGGTTTGGTACAAGATTGTAGGATCGGTGGTTGAATTTTCGACATATAGCTGCATTTGACGTACAAAACTGTTTTTATGATTATAATTTAGCATTCATCAAAAAAATATTAGCACAATATTTACTAATATCAAACATTACATTATTCATCTTCAGCCTTAAGGAAAGTATTTAAGTGCAACACAAACAGTAACTAAGATCAGGACAAGCCACAAAAGTCATTTTCTTGAAACTACTCTTAAATAGCCGAACTTTATGATGCTAAGACCACTCCTCTCTTATGTCCTGCAATAACATTCCAAAGCCTCTCATAGCCATCTTTGTAATACTCCAGAGACATACATAATTGCCTTATGGCCTCTCTTTTCTGCTCAGCCACTTCTGATGCAGCCACTCTCGTCCTCTCCACTTCTTCTGCAAGTTCACTCGACCGTCTTCTTAGCATCACATGCTCCATGTGAAGCTCCTTCATATGCTTTTCCGTTTCCTTTATCTTATCTTCTCTCTTCCTAATCTCTTCTCTTAGCACATTGCTCTCATCTTTCATTACGCTTATCTTCTCGGATTCTCCTTTAAGCTTCTCCTCGATTCCAACTTTCTCTTCTGTGATCAGCCTTATATGTGATTCCAGCTCTCTCAATTGCTCTCCAAGTTGGTTTCGTTCTTGAACAAGCTTTGACATTTCTCCCTTGATCTGTGCTTTCTCTGGGAATATCTTCTCTTCAGCGTCAGAGACAGCTGTTTTCAGAGTCCTTATTTCGTTATCTCTGTCTTGTAAACTAGTTTTCACCATTGCAAGTCTCTCAACCAACTTCAAGACTTCTTTCTTCTCTGCATTGAGCTTGTTTCTGAGAGTATCAGCATCCTTTTGAGCCAACTTGAGCTCATGTTGTACTCTCTGAAGCTTCTCCTCAGCAGCTTTACTGATCTCAACTTCGTTTTTCAGAGAAGAAAATCTCCTTCTCAAAGTTATGAAGCTTCTCTGTTGCGATACTCAGCTCTTCTTGCAATGCATGCACTTTTGTAGCTGCTGCATCTTCAGTTTCCTCTTTATCCAAATCAAGACTCACTTGGGTTTCTGCTCCAGAGGACATGCAGCTTTGAAGCTCAACCTTCAGATTAGCAATCTCTTCTTCTTGCATCCGAATCTTTTCATTAGCTTCTCCAAGCTCTCCTTCATATACAGTAATATTGTGAAGGAGATCAGTGTTTTTGTTGTCACCATTAACATTTTCTTGCTGGAGAAGGAGCTTCTGTTTCGTTTCTTGAAGCTCAAGCTCTAGATCAGCCATTCTACGGATCAAAGCCTCGTCGCCATCTTCATCACTAGCAGAGGAATGATCATCAACGGACTTAGAATCAGAATCAGAACCAGAATCAGTCAAAGATGATGATGAATCTTCCTCTTCTTTATGACCGCAACTAGACTTCTCTTGGGAGGTAGGAGATGATTGGTCAAGAGAGCCCTGTGACTGTATCCCAGAAGAATGATTTTTCTGAAGTTCACCACTAGCTTGATCATAACGCTCAGCCAAAGCGCGATACATGCGGTAAAATTCCTCAACAAGGTGGATTAACTCGGGACGCTTCTGGTAATACATCTGAGCTTTCTTGGCAAAAGAGTCTGCGTCTTCTTCGATCAACTTTAACATGTGTTTCACACGGTCATCCATCTCTGAGAAGTCATAACAAGAATAAGTTCAATACATTAAATGGAGATAGATTTTAATGGTAAAGTGAGGCAACATACTCTTTAGATTCTCTGCAAGCCACTTTGAGTTCTTGGGACAATTGTGACTGTCCCACCACCATGAGTGTGATTTCTTGGTCATAGACCTCTTAATCTGCTTGTTGGTAAGAGCCTAAGAATATCAGACAAAAATGAATAAATCTTAGGACCAAGAGGCCAAAAGCACAAGGACCAAGATAACAGGATGGTTTCTTACCGCAGAGGAGGCCATGACTTTGAGGGGATGTAGAGAAACTTTAGAAACCCCTACAGGAAGATTCAAGATTGTCAACGAGGTAACTAGTTAATGCTAAAAGACTTTAGTCTCTCGTATTTTGAAGATTTGGTTGAGTTTATTGAAACTATTGAGACAAAACTAGCTAGATGAGATAAGAGGATGTGAAGATAGGATTGTGCATGCGGACCCGGTAAAGAGACACGTGAAGCTTGAACAATTTTCAAGAAATCCAAAGATTTTCAGCTTTTAGCAGAAAATTATTTATATGAAACTAATAATATAATCGTATATCACAGAAAAAGAGACAAATAAGTGTAGGAGGATAAAAGCTTACTTTACACAGATGCAGAAGAACGAAGAGCTTATTATGACTGAAAATACTCAAAGAATGGTCTTCATAATGCCCTTTATATTATATCCCTTCTGCGGATCTGCCTTGAAGACGATTAATCTAATCATAAACTAATCATCTCTATTCTATTCTCAGATGAATCTTGAAAACTTGTATACGCGTCTCTGAAAGTGTGAATACGCTTTCTCTACACGTCACAGCTGCTCACCTGCTTATTTTAATTTTCTTCAAGTCTTCTTAATTTAATTTGTTTTAGAAAAAAAGAAAAACTCAATGATTGTGACATTGTGTTATGATATGGGTGAACATTAATGGTGGATCTGCAACGTCCAAGATTTTGCATGTGGCGGCATTGTGATTCGAGTTAGACAGAGAGATAGAGAGATATGAAACTTATTCCTTCTTACATCAAACCAAACTTTCAACAAACTTTAGGAACATAATAAATTACAAGCTAAGATGATGGTGAATGATATTTAGGATAATCATCAAACAAGACATGTGATCTATATGATTATTCCATAAGATTATTGTCTATTATTCTCTAATTATATTATTTATCTTATCATTGTTTACACATTTTAATATTTATATTCCATAAAAGACACCCATAGACTAAAAACATAACTATGATGATGCAAACGCGTAACGGAACAAAAGGTCAATAACTTATGTGGATTCTTCATCTATCTTATTAAGTCACTAGCTTTTGATCCACATTTTAAAAGCACGGGATATTTTATATTATAAAAATTTAATAATAAAATTAAATGTTTGTTCGTATAGTTTGTTGTAGTTGCTAAAAATATGATCGATTTGATTAAAAAAAATATTATAAAGATTTGAAGATGATTATAGAAATAATAGTTTTTTTGTAAGTTGACTTTTAATTTATTTTGAAATTTTAAATGGTTCAAAATAGAAACTTTTGATTAGTTGATTAATAAGTGGCAAAAATTATTTAAAAAAATTTAAATAAGAAAATGGTATCAATGTAAATAACTTAAAAAATAAGGACATAATCTTAATAGATATTCTATTTTAATAGTATAGATAAAGATTATTGAAACTAACGTTGTGACTGACTCCGTTATATTTATTTAGAAGAATGTCAATGAACTTAACAACTAAGTCTAGACTTCTCATCAAGGGTACATATGTCAATCTATTTTAAGACCAAATGTGCTATACATTTTCAAATCACCTGAGATAGATTATCTACTGTGAAAGTTAAAGATTTAGTGTTTCAAGTGAACCAATATGTTACTTAATTAGAAATTCTTGTCAGAGTTTTCTAAAAACCGTTTCTCTCTCATATTTCTCTCTATCTTCTCTCTAGGAGTTTCTAAATCATAAATCTGTTTCCGGTGGCCGGAGGTTTTATTACCGCCGGTCACCACCCCCTTTTGTTTTTGTTGTACTATATTCGATCTTTTGATCGATCTATCTTTCCGTGTGTCGGATTTTCAACTTCGCTTGGCGATCTTGTTTTCTACTTTTCTGTTTGCAGAAATAAATCTGGAGACAATCCTTTTGCATGTTCTTCATATAGAATCGGGGACTATGAAGCTTTTAATTTGCTGGGTTATGCTCGATTTAATCTATTTAGAGAGTAAATCTTCACTTGCTAAGATAAATCTTAGATGAAAGTGTAAGTTTCTCTTTTGGGGTTCAAATCGTGTTGGAAGATCGATAATTGGATTAAGATCAGAAAAGTAGATTTGAGGTCTTTACGGAGATGTCTCAAAAAAATTCTGATTTTCTTAGTCCTAGAAGAAGATCATGAACTTTATCAATCTAGTAAGTTAAAACCCTTCAATTGTTTCCGGTGAGCTTAGAGCAAAAGGATCAAGAGGAGATTCAAGTGCTTGATTGGATTGGAGTCATGGAAAGAGATCAACAAATTGCTGGAAAGGTTCGGAGAACACGTTCTCTCGCCGGCGATCAATCTCCAAGGTGGTTCACCTTTCCCCGTTATGATTGCTACGTGTCAAATCTCTTTCTCCTTTGCTTACACGTGTGTTTTAAATTGCTTTATTATTTTTACGTGTAGACTTCTCTGATCTTGTACTTTCTCCTTTGTATTAAGTCCAATGATATAAAAGGTTGACAAAAAAAAAAAATTTAGAAATTCTTGTCGTATATATGAAAACTATGTTCACGAATTATGCAAGTTACCAAACCAAATTTATTTTATAAGTCAACCAATATATATAACTCAGTGGGTTTTTTCAGTTGAAACAACTTCGTTTATTATCAATAGTATTTATGTGTCATTCAAACCAATGGTATGTTACTACATATGGGTTATAGCAAAATAACACGAGGCATAACCACATTTTGAAACCAGCCGCTCAACTTTGGCTAGAGATCGACAAGACGGTTTGATACAGAGTTATATATTCAACATGGTGAATTTATAAAACCTAGGTTTATATATCTAAAAGTATTAATTATATTAAGTTTTGAAAAAAAAAATATCCTAAAAATACTATTTTTGAATTGAATTACTTGAAAAATTGAATTATCCAAATGTTCTTTTATCAGAAATATTTTAAATTAGGTAATATTTTATCCAAAATTTGAATTATTCAAAAAAATTTCGGAGAAACTGAATTATCTGAAAGAGTTACTCAAATAAATTAAAATTATCTGAACCCAAAAGCCAAATCATATTTTATAAATATTTAGAAATATTTTATATCTCTAGAACCAAAAAGGACAAAACGAAAAAAGTGGTTGTCAGAAAAATAGAAAAACGGAAACGAACCAAAACGGAAATGTCGATGTTTCAACAAAAGTGGTTGTTGCAAAGCCCATTTGATTCAATGCCACAAATCCATTAATACATGCACGCAAAACATAGAGTTAAATTCTGGTGAAACATAGAGTTAAATTATGGTGTGTCGCATCTGAGAGTTTTTTTGTATGGTCATGTCATGTGTATGCTTAGGGGCGATCCTGCAATACTTAGGGCCCTAAACATCAACAAAAACATGGCCTCTGCCTATACTTTACATTATAGAAATATAATCACAAATTCTCATTCAAACTATTTTAGTAATCCAAAAACAATGTACTAAAACACAAGTTTTCCAAAATAAAAATAGAAACAAACTGAAAGTAAAACATATTATTGAGACTTAAAAATTGTTCTTGTATTCTTCCCAACAAAATCATTCATCAAATATAGATAATCCAGCTTTCCAATCATATCCCTTTCAATGGATAATATAGCCACACCATTCAAATTTTCTTATGACATTGATGATCGCAAGTAGGATTTGATCAACTTTAACTTGAAAAGCTACTTTCCTCTAAGGTACCTGAAATGGGAATAATTAACATCACTCTATTGATATAGTGTATTTTTGACACATTTTGCATATGTTTTCTAAAGTGTTTTCATGTCTTTATCGAGTTAATTTAGTCATTTTCGAGTCATTACAGGTCTCAAGTAGGTTAAGAAGCTTTAGGAGGGATACATGAAGAAAATAACGCAAATTGAAGTTTTCTTGCGTTTAAA